>JARHVA010002946.1:540000-827500 GCA_037957365.1 Torreya grandis | reverse complement strand
TTTGATTATACATTTTAATTACTAAAAATTATTATGTGTAATTTGTGAAACTACTATCTATGTGACTCTACTTTATAAAAAATTGATCTATTTTCCAATCCGCTATTTGATCAATAGAGTGTATAGATTCATCATATAACTTCTTAAGCCTAATCACTTATGTCATAATATATTTGAGAAAGGACATTGGATTCCTTTTAGATTAATAGTAATATCCTTAGGAACTCAATGAGCCTAAAAGGCTTCATCCTTAGGAGAAATCGGTCAAACTTTGAAAATAAGAGATAACATCTATTTCATTAATGGATCAATTATGGCTTGGTTCCTAACTATTTCTTACCTTTGGAATAGGAAAAACATCCTTAAAATGTGATGTGATATGTCTTAACTGTGTATTCCTTAAGAAGCTAATAAGACTTGTATGAAATTATATTTGAATTCTACTTGGTTGAAGGTGGTAATGGTGATTGTCTCCTTGAGTTTTGTCTTTCCCTATTGTTTAGGGACTAAGGAATCATAAATATATTATAAATCCATGGACTAGCACACCCTTAAATTATTACTCCTATGATAAATTTATTCCACCTTTTGACCATGATGAGATAACTGCATCATGCTACCTTAGTACTCTCTATAAGAACTATGTTCTCTATCTAACTTCAATAAAAATAAAATCAAAACTAAGGGATTGTGTAAAATTGTGGTTGAATGGGGGATTAAGGAATGTGAAACATTAATTGAATGTGGGTGAAGCTAACATAGTATAACTTATTAGATCCTTCTCTTATCTATATTTTTTGAATGAATCCACCCTATTGATAGCTTATGTTATTGATTAGTCATGGAATCTATTCTTGATAGTAATAAAATTGTAAAATTTGCTAAATAGATTCATTCCTTGTTATCGTCTTATTCTTGAAGGATGTAAGTAATAAGCAAAAAAAAAAAAGGTTGTGTTTTTGTGGTGTATGGTGTGGGGTACATTCCAAAGCAGATATTGGTACATCAAGGGAAGAATATTTCATGTATGGGACAAAAATATCTTTATAATGGATAATTGAACAATATATGAAAGGATCTTGGTCCAAAGGGCACACATAAATAAGGTTGATAACTAAACTTAAGACATGCATGTAATGTAGAGGAAAGGAATTCATGTCATGAATCCAAGGTCAATCTAATAATAGATAATAATTAGGATCATTAAGAATATCTTTAAAAATAATGTCAAGAGTGCATTACCCTTGTAGACATATAAAATTATCCTCTCCTCTATCATTATTAATTTCACCATTTATCGATATTAATTACCATCATGACTATTAATCATTATAACATCATCTTAATATCCCCATTTGCATCTTCATTCATCATCCTAACTTTATATCTTATCACATTATCCTTCATATTAATTAATTCCATGCTTGTCATCCTATTTAACTACCAATTAGATCTTCACAATATTTATAGAATTGTAAATTCCTCACTAACTACCCCCACCTATCTCTACTAACACTCCTAGAAAATCCTACTATTAATCCATATCTAATCATCATTAAGTACTCTAACCTCCTCTCTAATGATCTAATCCACCATCTTGAGCTCCACACCACGCCTTGAGATCCTCACAAACCCTCTAAAATTCTCCATGGAATTTTTAATTCCTAAATCCCAACTATCCAATCTTCTCATCAATTTTCCACCATTGATCAAAATCCAACATGGTTCAATCATGACCATTCATTTATCCATGTGGCTCCTATAAATAGAACTACACCACCATGAAAACCATCTATTTTTAGAAATCCTTTCTCAACTATTGCAATAGTTCCATCACCTTACAAGCAAATTAGTCATCCATAGCCACATGTTATTTGAATATTGAGTCAATAGATCAATCACACAATCAAGAGATCAATAATCCACTCATATTCAAATTTAGATCACATATAAAATGAGGAGGTGGTATTAAAAAATTAATTTAAGGTATAAATTTTGTTTTTAATTCCTTAATCAGTTCACATTTTAATTTCATTTTCCTTATACTCCAATCTTAGGCAGTTTTGTTTAGGCTAAGGAGAAGCCTTGATTAGTTTTAATCATGGTTTCTACTTTATCCCATAAGCACTAAAATAAATCTACATTTTGGTGACCACAATGGGTGTCATGAATTATACTTGTGAATAATATTTTCATATAATAGCCAAGGCTACTGATTATTATTTATTTTATTGTCATTGCATCCCTTTAGTTCACTATCAAAACTTCTGCTACTTATTGGATAATTTTACCATTTTATTATTAATTGTATTTAATAGTGGGATTAACTTTCTCATTAATTTTTGGTTTGCTTGTGATTCTAAAATTGAAATAGAAAATCAAATATTTCCTGAAACATATGGTTAATACTCATTTTTTGTCAATTTTGTGGGCTCAATAAATGTAGTTGGGAAGTATATTTATATAACATGTTGTTACATCCAAAAGACATAAGGGATAACCAGTAGATGCCACTATTAAATATTGGATAATCTCATAATATGTATGATTTAAATATTTATTCTGGCATTGATTCCACTATTGATAACTAGTAGATGCCACTATTGAATATTGGATACTCTCATAATATGTATGATTACAATATTTATATGGTTGTAACTTGTAAGGTGTGTTTTGATTTTTTTTCCATCTCATATTTTTATGGCCTCTATTTTTTTACTTTTATAAGTTCTATATTAATTCAAACACCATAACCTTTAACAAGATGTTTTCTACATCAAATTATATTGTTAAAATTATGCTATTAAAATCTTTCCCATAGAGAGTTGCATTTTCTTACGATTCTCCATGGCCTTTGTAAAAATCCCATTATGTGCATATCTTGAAATCATGACCTTCCTTGAGATCACACATCTCTGATAAATTTTCTATTCAACATCTAATAGAAAATCCATTTTCAACATCTGGCAAAAAAAACCCAAATCTGTTATGATGGTGAAATTTACTATTTTAATAGATATGAAAATATATAAATGAATCAAGGTAAAAATCTATAAGTGTTGTGTGAGTGCTTGATATTATGACCTTGAGAAGATACATTACCTAGTTTGTGTATATCCAGAAATGATATGCAATCCATGAGACCAAATCTCACTTAGGCATTTTGTCAAATAGTTCACATTCCTTCTATGTGCCTCCCCATTTCCTTATCATAAATAATTTTATGGCATCATAATATTTGAAAACCACAAGTTTTTGTCTTCCAAAAAGCATAGATGTGATAGTCTCATTATATTTTGCAAGACTTGAAAACTATCTGTGAACTTGAAGCGACTGTCGACAACATAAAATGGATAGTCATTTCCTTCCATATATCAAAAAATAATATTTTTAGGGATACTCTTTTTCCATGAAGTCTAAAAATGTTATTTATTTTTCCTTGCTACCCTGATAAAGCTTTTTTTGGTCATTATTTAGATTTTCCAATCTATTAATGTAAAGGTATAATTGAGTATAATATTATCACTTGATGTGTTACATTTTTTTTACAATACTATGTGATGTGATGTGATGTTATTTAAGATATTTTTTTTAAATATTTTTTTATACTTTACTTTCAATAATAAGAGGCAAACCGTGTCAAAGTATTTTTTCTTCAAAAAAATTGTAGATTTTTATTTTCAAAAGTGGAAAATCGTATAAATAGGGGAATTTTTTTAATTCTCACTTATAAGTACATGAACGTTGAAGGCTTTGAACTACTAACACTATTTTTACAACACTAATTGCTAAAGACATAAACAAAAACTACTAATGATTTATTTCCAAGTTCACTTGTTAGAGATTAATCATCATAATCCATCATTTTAATCATAATTTTATCAAATTAATCAATTAATATTGTGACTCAATTATGTATTCTCCCTTGTTACATCACTCGATTATCCTGGGGATAAAAAATAATTAGGTTACCTTGTTTGTGATCAAATTTGTACACTTATTTTTGGCTTATGTGTGTGAGTTGGTTCGTGTATATTATCCTCTCATTCCTTAATGAAATCTTGAGGATCAAAAGCTGATAAAATCACCTTTTTGTCATTTGAGGTAAATTTAACTATGTTATCCTCTCACACCTTAAGGCAATCATGAGAATGAAAAGCAATTATGCCTCCTTTATTTTTATTTTATATGGGCACCATGATGTGGAATTCATCCCCTCATAATTTTCATAGTTTTTAGGAGTGTTGTTTCATGGATTTCATCACCACACACTAATCCACATCCTATGTTCTGACAAGGTATAAAAAATTAAGGATAATTGTTGTAAGGCTAAGCAATATTTCCCATAAAGTGTCCCATGAAGTTACAAGATCATAGTCCAATACCTAGACATCATAAAACATCCTTGAAAAACATACTTGGGCACTAATCATACCATAAGGTATATATCAGACACACCTAAAATTCCTTGTAAATTTTATCTTAAGACCTATCAGCCACAAATAATTAGTAGTGTATAGAAACAACATTCCCTAAGATTACTCATGGCATAAGTCTATGGAGTGAGGTTTGGGAGACCAATCTATTCACCACTTCAGAAGAGTATATATATGGGATACTAGTTGCATTACACACACTTTTAGACTAGAATAGGTCTTATGGCTTGTGTGTTCTTATATGTGTGTTGTCGAAACCCATACTATTTGAAGAACCATAATTTACACTAAATTAAATCAAAACCTAATCAAAATAAATAATTCAAAAATAAACCAAGACATAGATACCTTTAAAATCCAAGCACACATCGATAAAAACTCTTCATCAAACTAAAATGAGATCATAACTAAAACAAAGTCAAATACAAATAGCACATCATTGATTTTATATCCTAAACTTGTCAAAACCCACATTATATCAAGATAATCACCTCAACCACATAAAATTTATTTAATACACATCAAGACCATCCCATCACACATCATAAACCAAAAAACACACATAACCTTAAGCCCTAAAATCAATTTTGGGACATCTAAACCCAAATCAACATCCCTTTTAATATAATTCTAACATCAATCTATCAAACCAAACTTGAACAACCAAATCTAAGCCAATATAATCATTTGAGTTAGCTTATCAATCAATCCACATCCTAGTTTACTTACACCATAATCAATCAAATACAACACTAAACTATCAAATGTTATCAACAAAAAAATCACATCCTCTAAGATAGTCATAACCTAACTCACATCCAACATCTCAATCAACATCAAGGGTTACTTAGAACAACCCTAATCAATCACATCGAGACATGGATATAAAAGCTTGATCTAAACATCAATCAACATCAATGGTTAACCATACCCAAATCAATCAAATTCAAGTTAACTTGCATCCAAAATCAATCAAATTTTCTCAAACTTATCCAAACACCACATAAATCTAAATCAATCCAAAATCAAACATGAAATCAATCTAAATAAAACTTGAATAAATCCAAAATAAGCTCATGTTAAATAAATAAACCACCATCCAACACACCCAACACATCTAAGACAATTATAATGGTAGGAATATCCCAATACCAAATTAATATTAGACAAACCTCACATACTAAAGAACTTGAAAATCCTTAGCATATTGAACAAAATCATGATAGTGATGAAGAAGGCCTTATACAATAAGAATAATATAATCAAGATAATCACAATGACTTATTGGAAATAGTTGTGTATATAACCTAATTTTAATAATACATATTTGACAAAATGGATGCCATCCTTTTACATCTCATAGAAATAGGATCTCAACTTCCTACAAACTTTGATCCCATAAACCTAAGTTCCATCATAAGTAGGAATAGTCAAAACTTCAACATAAAAATATAACTACTCCTATAATCCATGCTATCCAACCTAAATCAGACCTCCCATCCATAAGTTACATTATTAATCATGGCATCTCCCATCACACTGGAAAATGGAAGCCCTTCCTATTGTTAGTGCAGTCATTTACCCACTATGTGGTTTTACCTACATGATCTAGTTAGCTTGTTTAGGTGTGACTTAGGTGTGTAATAAAGGTCATTAGGGAAGATAATATTACATTCATGAGGATGTGAGGACATGTTTATCTTCCACCTATAAATGAACCTTCCTATATATTTTTGGCTGATGAATGAATGAATGTTAATGTAACTTTTTGTTGTGAAGACAAACTTCTTTTTTGAGTTGTTCTTCAGATTTCACTACTCCATATAGATTGAGATTTATGCATTCAAACCTATATAATTTTATCCTTTATTGTGTCCAACTATGACATGGTATTAAAGCTAAGCGAGTAGATGAATGCCATCAATTCTTTTGTGAGATTTTACATTCTAGCTTGTTCAAGATTTTCATTGATTATAATTTTCTAAGGTTTGGTGGGGTTTCTCAAAAATCTATGTAACTATTCATAACTATAGTCTCTAAGTGAAAAATGGACATCATTAATGAATTAGAAAAGTGTCAAAACCATAAGAGTGACTGTAAAAATGACCTAGTATTTTGATAGTCTATTTTCAGCCATTTTTAGAGGATTTCAAGGCCATTTTTGAATTCTACAAAAATATGTACTTTGGGGACTTTGAGGGGGAAAAAATTGGGTTTTTATAGGTTTTTCATAAAACTAAGTGGATATTTATCCTATTTTGGATAAGGCATACAAAATCCACAATTTTAGAGCTTTTTTCAACTCAACTAAGTTTTTAACCCTCACACGTAGGTTTGACAGTTGGTGGGATTTTCTTGGTGGAAAGACAAGTCCAAGTAGACATTTCCACCCTCATGATCACCTTAAAAATCCTTTCTTAGAGTTTAATCCCTCAGCTAACATTTTTTGGTCGATGAACATTTGCTTTTACATGAGCACCTATTAGGTTCCACCTCCTGCATGAGCATATATTAGGTTTTACCCCTATACAAGCACCTATCAGGTTTTGGTGTCTATTGAAATATCCTCCAGGTTTTGGCCCCTACACAAGTACTAACTAGACTCTACCCCATATCCAGACATGCCCTAGGTTCTTCTCCCTGCTTGAACATCTTACAATGTTTGCCACCTACCTAAGCATATCTCTATTTCTGCCCACCTTCTCCTTCATTTTTTGACATCTAAGAGACCATCAAATTTAATTATATGAACTATGACACTATGCATTTGAAAAATAGAGGCATTTTTTAGATGATGTCACTCCCACATCAATCAAAAGGGGGAGGGGGATCAATCATAAAATGTATTATCCCCTTGGTAATATGGTATGGTCACATGAGGGGGGATTAAATTTTGATGCCTAGTAGTGGGGGCTTAACCTTAGCACTCAACCCAAACTTTTGCACACCCAATTTTTTTTCAAATTTTGTAAAGTGTAGATTACCCTTACCATATAGAATATCAAATGCACATAACTTTCAACTTGATGTTCTTTTTGAGGTGCCATTTTTTTGAAAGTGTAAGTTTTGTTAACTTTACGCATTGGTAATATTATCTTACCTTGTAAATTTGAACCTCTATAGTTTCATGGGGGTTGCATTTATTTTTCTCTTTTGCATAGTTGTGTTAATTTTATATGTGTTGATTGTATGCTCACTTAAATGTGTTGATTGTATACAAACTCAATTATAAAGTGCTAACCTATTCAATCTCAAGGGGAATTTGGTGACTATTACACATATTGTTTATTTGGACACATTTTCAACTGAGTCTGGCATCCATCACATTGAGCATGTATGGTCAATTGTGTTCATGTTGAATTATATCTAATTGAGAGGTACCATATCAAGATAGTTGATTATACTCCAGTGGTTATTATTATAAATAATAAATATGCTTCATGGCATATGTACATGGAACACTTGCTCATAATTTAGGACCTTATTCCATTTATATATAGACATATTCCTGTCCCCACTAACCCTTGTCAATAAAATGACTATGCTAATTCTTGTGATTGTGTCTTTGGTAATTTATTGTTGCACATTTCATGGGATCTACACCACCATGTAGAGCACATAGAGTGTCCCTCCACTATTTAAAGCACTCTTTAAACTCTTTTCAAAGATCTTGTTGAGATTTATATCACTCCACCTCATCATCATTCTATTTTTTCTTCAAAGGTTGTTTTAATCTCTCCTCTTACTTATATTTCTTATGATGACACACTTCTGATGGATAGTGTTCTTCCTTATTTTGATCCACCATTAGTGGAAAATATTTTTCCAGACCTTAGTTATCCTTTTAAAAAATCTACATCCATTCTTATTCAAGATATTGATCTTCTAAATACATCACAAATTTATTCTTTAGAGGATCATCTCATCTTTATTGATAGTGTGATTGCACTTATTGAGAGAATTGATGACTTAGCTATTCCTATGGATAATCATTATGCAGATCCATGTGTTTCATCTATAGTCTCTTCTTTAGTTTCAAGAGTTTTTTATCCATGTTCCACTATTCACATGGAATTTTTTTAGTGAATGTTCTATGCCATTCTTATAATAGGTTCACTTCAATGGCATTACATTCAGTTCTTGTGCACAATATTTCCAGACCAATGCCATAGTTTAGATTTGGATAATATTCAATATTATTTATATTATTGCCTTCATCTTCTATTATGGAATTGGTATACTTTCAGTATACTCATCTCATTTTTCCTCTGGAAAAGGGAAGGAACATTATTCAATGTGGATGGAGATTCTTTAGCCTTCAGGCAAAGGATCTCATCATCAACCTTGGTCATTTTTTGACCTCTACTATGGGTATAATTAACATCTTCTATGGAGACTTATTAGTTATTTATTTTCTATGTACTTAGGTACCTCATCATGCCTTTGTGTCGATACCTAATTCTTCCACCCACATAAGATATGTTTAATGGGGTGTTAGTGTAGGAATTTTCCCACTGTGTGGTTTTACCTACACAGCCTAGCTATCTTGATTAGGTATCACTTAGGTGTGTAATAAAATTCATTAGGGAAGATAATCCCACATTCATGAGTATGTGAGGACATATTTATATTTCAATTATATAATGAACCTTCCTATATTTATATCATCCTTTAACTTCTCATATAAATAAGAGCTCAACTTCTTACAAATTTTGATCCCATAAACCTAAGTTCTATCATAAACAATAACAATCAAACCTTTCAACATCAAAATTTACCTACTCCTAGCATCTGTGCTATTCAATCTCAGTCAAATTTTCCATCCACAAGTTACATTATTGTTCATAACATATCTCATCACACTATAAAATGGAAGCACGTCCTACCACCCCTATTTAAAAATCAAAAATCAAATATCTATCCAACCCTAAAACCCCAACAAATTTAACCATACAACTATGACTTACCATCATAATTACAGTCATTTGACCAAGAACCAAGTTATTCCACATTCAAATGGATCCAAACAAAGAAAATATACTCCTCTTAATGAATCCATGGAATCAATATTCTACTGACTAGTTACAATAAATATGGTTGTGTATCATCATACCAAGCCTTTTTATGAGAACAAACCAAAGCCTAAGCTATATAAAGAAGTTGAATACTATGAGTATCATAAAATCTAGGGCCATTCCATTAATATATTCTCAAAATTCAATAATTTCATCCAAGATTTGATTAACATTGGGACATCAAGATAGAACTGAATACATCCATGCGTAAGAGTAAGCAAATAGGGATATACCAAGATCACTTTCTAGATCACAATAAAACTCCATTTCCAAATTAGGGTCAAACCTAAGTTCTATCATAAATAATAACAATCAAACCTTTCAACATCAAAATTTACCGACTCCTAGCATCTATGCTAGCCAATCTCAATCAAAATTTCCATCCATAAGTTACATTATTAATCATGACATATCCCATCACACTAGAAAATTGAAGCACATCTTGCCACCCCTATTTAAAAATCAAATATCTAATACCAATCCAACCCTAAAACCCCAAAAAATTTAACCATACAACTATGTCTTACCATCATAATTACAGTTATTTAACCAAGAACCAAGTTATTCCACATTCAAACCTAGATCTAAATAGAGAAAATATACTCCTCTCAGTGAATCTATGGAATCAATATTATACTGACTAGTTATAGTAAATATGGTTGTGTATCATCATACCAAGCCTTTTGATGAGAAAAAACCAAAGCCTAAGTTATATAAAGAAGGTGAATACTATGAGTATCATAAAATCTAGGGCCATTCCATTAATAGAATCTCAAAATTCAATAATTGCATCCAAGATTTGATGAACATGGGGACATCAAGATAGAACTGAATACATCCATGCCTAAGAGTAAGCAAATAAGGATATACCAAGATCACTTTCTAGATCACAATAAAACTCCTCCATTTCAAAATTAGGGTCAATATAATGAACCTATCTTTCACAAACTCATCTTTTATGAGACTCACTTTGATGATCCTATCTATGACCATTCACCTATCTTCAAAGAGCCTATCTTTGATGAGGCTATCTTGAATCCACCCATATTTGGTGAACCCTTATTTGATGAGCCCATAATTAAATATAAGTGTATCTATCACCCATCACATAAAATCCCCCATTTCTAAAAATCTCTTTATCTTGAAACCTCCATCACCAAGAAAAAAATAAAGAAGTTACTTTTAGAGAATGTGATCCAATAAGCCCTTCATGTGACCATAATCCAAACATATCCTATCAGCAACATCAAAATGGCAACATCATCCATATAAAAATCAAAATTAGAGTCTCCTATTAGTAGTATAAAATCATAATCAAGATTTCACAACATCAACTACATACCTCCCATAGATCATTCTGACAACATAAGTGATTTTTTCACAATTCTTGAGGAAACTTTTACCAACATCAAAATAGGTTCTCATAGTAGCCTCTATGAGAATTATGTTTCCTTTAATATTATCATCGACATCCCCCATAATTTTCTCTCTACCAATCCTTTCCCTTATCTTGACATTCTATCTCTTCTTTTTATCAATTGGGACTGACATAATTACATTCTACCAGAATTATTCCATAATGACATATCAGCTACAAAATACATGGAAATACAAGACAACATTTAGTTATAAGAGCATGATGATTCAAAATTAGTTTGATTCATCACCATGTATTTGGGAATAATAATATTTCATCCATTAAAACAAACCAAATAATCAATAAAGTTAAAAAGTAACATCCCCTACTAAAAACCTCTCTGAGGAAATAACAGATATTCAAAATTAAAACAATTATAAAAATCAATAATCAATGACCCTTAATAAAAACCTCTTTGAGGAACTATTAGACAATCAAATTCAAGCAAATACATAAAATCAGGAAGAGTTTATTTGTGAAAACCTATTCGAGGCACCAATAGATGAACAAGTCAACTCTACATTGTATCTTAGGAGTTCAAAGAGCACACAAATGTTGATTAGTTTCTTGTTATTCAAAATGATAAAAATACATGCATAACAATACACATGACTAAACACTCTTGCCTAAGAACTATGGGGAGCATAACATCATAAACAAGATCACAAAATAGAGATAAAAATAACACAAGTATTTTACCTCCATTGTCGAATTTGATGTCCACTTGTTGGCATAAAAATGTTCATGCTTGGTCTATAACATTAGAGATGTTTGTCAATGTTTCTCCATGGTGGTAGCAGTTCTCTAATGGTCACTTATGGCTTTTCTTTGCTTTGGCTTGGTTTGGTGTGAAGCTTGGCATAAAATGGGAATTATAACACTACACTTAATGGATTCTTAAAGGAATTTTTATAGAATAACCTTACCACAAAATACTATTGGAAGAGGGTTATGAAACTTGTATTTATAACACTAAGAACTAACTCTAACCCTAAGAAGGTTAGGTTACATTCTAACTTTGGTTGAGTCTAAAATAACATAGGTTGAGTCAGTCTAACCCTAGGTTGGGTCAAAGCACTCATGAAATCTTGACACCTCAGTTTTAGATATTTATGAGTCATGATAACTCAATTTAGATATTTGTGAGGTTGTGACTCACCTTTTTAGAATATTTAGGAATTAATAAACAATTTTATTAGCTCTTTTGACCTTTGACTTCATATTTGGCTAAAAATTCCTTTTTTGATAAATGAAATTCACTAATTTGATTTGGAATTTTTGTTTAGGAAATCTAATTAATATTTGTAATGTAATTAATCTTGCTTAGTGATTTTTATCTTTTTTAAATTATTTTAAATGTGTTTAATTAATAGCTCAATAGGACAAAAGTGTCAAATTATTGTCATAATTTGACTAGGGTTGAAACTAAACTATGTTATTAGTGCATATAGGGTAATACACCAAATAAACTAGTATCGCCACATTTCTAAGTAGTTAAATCCCTTACGCAAATTAATTTAGGTAATTAGGCGATTTATAGGTTTAGATTGTATCATGTGCTATAAAATTCAGTTGAATCCTAGTTTAAGTACAAAAATGGACAAAATTGAGTGTCTACAGTTTGCCCATATTTGAGAAGGCATTACAAGACATAAAAATTGTAACATATTTCCAAAGAATGAAAAATATGTTAAGCTAAATGATACATACCCCAAAGGGTGATCGATTAGCCTTGATACCCCCTCGAGGGAGGAATCTTCCCTTAAAATGAATAAATTGACATGACAGCAATAGGGATATGATTACTAAATTATCTAAAGGTTAAATAGTAATGGCTATGGAGTCACTGACTTTACCAAAGGTAGTTATAATTAGTAATAGAAGGTGCGACATTTATTTTCCCAAAGATGGTTATAATCAATGATATAGGCATTTACCCAAATAGGGTGATGGGATAAATACTGATTTTCCCAAAGGTGATTATAATCAGTATAGGAATGTAAGACACTAATTTTCCCAAAGGTTGTTATAAGCAATGACACATGCATTTCCCCCAGTAGGGTAGATGGAGCAGTAAAAATAATGATTTGCACAAAGATGATTATAATCATTATACATACGATGCACAAATAATGATTTACCCACATATGGTTATAATTTTTAGAGTTTTCCAAAAAAATGATTTTACTAAAGTATATTATGATAATTCACATGTTTAAATCATTTTATTTAAATCAAGATTAGCCCAAGAAGGATAGATATATCATTTATTTATTAAAAAAGAACTTTTTACACCAGGGTAAATTTGTAAAGGGAGTGCATGCGATAAATCTACAAAATAGATTTATGATGAGCTGGAAAGGGATAACAACATGTTTCTAGATGAAGTGTGAGTACGAAGATGCACATTTAAAAAAATATGGGGTATAGGTATAAAAATAATGTTGTTTAATGGGTCTCGAAAGAGGCCCAAAAAAATGGTTTGTATCTTAGTTTTTCAACCTTAAAATCAATATCAAAATGACCAATAATCCCAAGATCATTCAAATTGTGACAACTCTCAAGCTTAAGGATCATAAAAGTCTTGTTGTCCTCTTGAGATAATTTTCAAATATTTGATCCCATAACATCTAATATCATGTCACATAAATTCCAATTGGAACAACTTAAATCAACAATGATGTGTGTGACTATTCATCTTGATTTCCCTTGATCTTTTGATAGTTATACCTCCTTTCATGATCATATCTTCTATTAAAATCTCATATGCTACCATCAAATATAATATTTAATTTAATTCATGTCATAATTTAACCTTCTTGGTGACATTATCTTTTTAAGGGGCTACAAAAACACCTTGTTAAGATGTCTAGATAAAGCATAATAAACAATTAACAAAACTCATAACAACATTAATAAAGCCCACATCAATAACATGATCCTAGAAGAAATGCTACCCAGATCAAGTATCGACTAAATATAAAAGAGGATTGACATCATACATCTTGAAAACCATTAATAAATTGAGATGTGAAAAAAAGAGAAATAAACAATAATTCATCCAACAATGAAAACCATTTTATGGTGCCTTAGGCAAGTACCATGATGAAAACCAATTTATGATGTCATGCATAAATAATCCATTGTCTATAGGTACCTAAACACTTGGGGAAGCCCTATTTGTATCAAAATATTCTTCCTCAAACCATCCTAAAACATTTGGTATCATCTCCCTTTCCATCTTATTATGTCCATTTTTTCTTCTCATATGACCTTGATAAGGGAGTGGAAGAAATATTGAGACTTATTCTAGAAACATCTTGGCATATCCTCTGAATGACTAGACATTTGGTTCCCACATGATGTAGTCCTTGGAGATTTGTAATCCATTCTTTATTAGCCCTCATCCCCTTTATGGATTATCCAAAACCCTTTCACTTTTTCATTTTTCCATCATTCTCAATCCTAGTTGTTAGGTTGTTTTTCAAATTTCTAATGATTTTTTTTGTAAATACATATTCAAAAAATCCAAAAAAAATAAAAAAATAAAACATAAAATCTAAAAAACCCAAAAACATCCCAGCTTTTTGCTCCTAAGTCCTCAACCAAATCCATGTGCCTATCCAATAAATAATTGTGACTATCTTTTAATCCAATCATTTATAGTTGTCTAAGGATAAAATCAAACAAGGCTAAGTTGAATCATGATTTTTTCACCCGTCCCAAAGATTTTTAACAAGACAAAGGATAAAACATTGATTTTATAAAAACACATACATCATATAACTAACATGTAAATCCTTTAAGTGTTTGTTTTATGCATTCATCATGTGTCACATGTTTCCTATATAATTTTTATTTTTATTCAACTCATTTGCATATATTTTATTTAATGCTTAAATATTTTATGTAATTGCCATATATATATATATATATATATATATATATATATATATATATATATATATATATGTTTGTTCATTCACAAAGTATCTTTATTAAGAGATTAGTGATTGTATTTTATTAAATGTTTGTGATCTATCTTTTCATCAATCTTTATCTACTTCTCATTAATTATTCATCTAGTTGTCTTTGATTAGGAATTTTATAAATATCTTTATAGTCAAGTCATTATTATATATATATATATATATATATATATATATATATATATATATATATATATATATATATATATATATATATATATATATAATCTCATATTTTTATCTTATTTATCTTTTTGAAATAACATAAATAAAATATGTTATCTTAGTTCCTAATATTAATGGTACATTATGCTACATGCTCATTGTGCATTTTAATTTTAATATTTTAATCTTTTGAGTCATTCCAAAATGCATTTTGGAAAAAAATCATCATGGTTACATATATCATGGTGTATACTTCTTAATGCTCCATTAAAAACATAATTTCTCATAAATATGACTCAAGATAATGGTATCACAAGTCACTCAAACATCCAGTCATCATAACCCATCAAAACCTCTACCCAAATCAAACATCAAATCATTTATCTAAATCATCTACCCAATCAAATTAAACATCAAAATTCAACCATATATCTAAATAAATTATCAATAAAACCATACATCCTTCATTCAACATATCTAGTAAGTACATATAATAATCATCACTAATCTAACTCTCATCCCATCAATTATGATTTACCCTTTCAACCACGTGATCCTACATCAATCAATCAAGGTATGTTTGTCCATCAATCCATAAATTTATCATCATAATTTGGATATTTTTCTATCCAATCAATGAGATATATTTTTCCCATATCCAAATCAGTTTGGAGACATTGTTCCCACATCCAAGCTCATAGTTTCACTCCCTTGCATACATCATTGTTTGGGGCATGTCAATCTTGTAGCTAATCAACACTATTAATCATAATCTAATCAAACAATAAATCCAATTATATCTTTTAACTTCCACTCCCTCACATATATCATTGTTTGGGGAACATAAAACATGCAATTAATAATTCATATCATCACCATCCAATCAATTAATCAACCTAATTAAAGTTTGTTGATAACTCCCTTGCCTATATCATTGGTTGGGGCACATCCATACTTGAAATTGTATACATCCACTTCCTATCACTATTGTGCTAAAATTTTCAATCTAAATGATATTCTACAACAATGCACAATCTAGACTAAAAATCACTAAAATGCTCTAAATCATTTGAACTTATCACGTATAGGTGCCAATTTATGCTAATGTATCCCTGAATGGGGAAATACATTTTATATGATTATTATATTTTCTTAAGTCATTTCAATTTAAATTGTGACCATGTAAAATGATGTCTTGGACCATTGAAATCTTCTAATTTGGTAGCACACATCACATGCATCTGTTATTTCGCATCCACAATACCATAACTAGGGTATTATCCCATACATAACTAACACCTTCTTCAAATTATCCTCCAATAAAATTATAAATCAATAAAATGATATGTTTGACCAAGTTGATTAATAATGCAATATATTTCTAAATAATAATAGAAAATTAATCAAATCCACTTAAGAAAATTAAATCAAATCAAGAACTTAAGCAAAAATTCCATGAAAATTGTTGAATATCTAATTACTAATAATTCATTATTTAATTTTGCATCATCCCATGACATCATTAATGGGGTGGCATCCATAAACCATTAATGAGATAGAATTCAAATTTAATCCCTCCCATGCCTCATCAAAGCCCCATTATTCCAAATATTAATGACATTATTTATTTCTTATCTCTCCAAGATTGAATCAGTCCATGGCCACACATCTTGATCTCAATATATATGGTCATGGCTGATCCTGAACACTTTCAAAAAGATATAAATAAGAGGGCCAAGACCACAATTTTTAAACTTCTATTATACAAACTTACTATGTATAAATTACTATAGACAAGCTTCACTTATTCACACAAATTTACAAATCTTGTGAGCCTAAGCCATTAGTGAACTAGGAGATGATGGAGGCTCATGTTACTCTTCATTGACAAAGACTTGGAGCACTGAATCTAGGGAAAATCATGATTCTTGGTCGCTTGTGAGGGATAATAATTACTTAGAAGGTATATCATCATCTTTCTTTCATAATTAGTTTTTTGAAGTCATTAGCAATGCCCCTTGAGGGAGTAGGCTTTATAACTTAGGTCTTTATGCTTATTTTAGAGATTTATTGACTAACGCATGATCTAACCTTGTCTTGTAATCATATTCTACATTTTGGCATGCTTGGTGGGACTGCACATTTCACACATCTCTTTTCCTTCTAATTTTACATTTAGGCCCTCTTTTGAGGTTGTTTTGCACTTCTTTTTCTCTCATTTTACATTTTTATGATGTCCAAACCAATCGGTGAATTCATCCTATAAAATGGTGAAATCAAAATGAACATCAGTAATAATTCCATGTGGAGTGGTATAATCAACCTATTCAATAATTTAAATCATCCACATGAATGGCAAAATCAATTTTTCTATTTCTGTTTCTACTTATGTGTTTTATAGAGAATGGAAAAATTGACCTAGAGATTGGTAGGTTTGACTTATGGAATGGTGGGTTTGCCAACAGATCAGTAAGATCATCCTGGACTTGAACTTGTAGGTAATTGTTGTGTTTCTTTTATTTTTTACCATTTTTATCATTTTAACAAGATTTCCCTACTCATCGATAGAAATGCCCTGCTAATCATTGATATCACCCTGTAATTAGCGAGATCACAAAACAATGTCCTTTGTGTCTCTATCTTTCCAAAAAATCATCCTAATAAATAATGGAATCACCCTGTTGAATGGAAAAAATGCTCTACAGAATGGTAGAATTGACTTGTGTTGAAAAATAGAGAGCTATAACAACAAGTTGTAAATTTATTTGACAATCATACACCCCTATTTTGACTTCTAATACATTATTTTTCAAGTGTTAAGACACTTAGTTTCAATTTTACAACAACCAAAAGAAAATTACACTCCATATCTCATTTGGTGTTGTAAAATGAACTTAAATTTTAGTTAAGTACTCATAAGGGTTTTTGCAATTTTATTGTTATTATGTGTTTGTTTCACAAAACAAGTGTAGCATGTATGCTCTCCCCCCATCTCCTTTAGGGATTGGGGTGAACCAAAAATGCTTCATTTATTATTTATGTCACTATGTCAAAGCATGAAAGTAAATTTGATAATTCCCTCCCCAAAATTTGAGTGATTTGGGTGAACCCAAAACAACCCTAAATTCCTTCTAAATTTTTTATTTCTTGCATCTTGGCATGTGGATAGGAGTTCATAGCTTCCCCATAGGTTCTCTATGGAAACATTAACCTAGGAATTCATCTCCTAGTATCATTTCAACCCCACTCCATGGTAGGGGTATATAAATTGAGGTTGACTTATTGGTACGCTTGTTTGAATGGTTAAACAAGATTTATTAGTAAGAGACTATCTTGGAACGTACATTTAATTCAGACATCACACTATACTAAGAAATTGATGGATGTATTAGTTGTGAAAAGGACAAGACCATTTCACAGTAAGCTAGTTGACACATATAAATTATGTGTTGTGCCCTAGTGTTAATCACACATATGTAACCATTTAGAATGTATAAAAATTGATAGTTTTAGAACAACCCCCTTGTTATGGAGTACTATTGGTGTAGGGTGAGTAACCCAAAGTTCCAGGTCATCATACAATCTCTTGAGAGAGAAAGGGATTAAAAACCCTAATTTTCATGTGCATCTAATTTTATTAGATTTACAATTTATTTCCTCTCTTTAAGGAGTATATAGATGGAATCCAAGAGTACGAATCCACCTTGTTAGTTTACTAGGATAAAATGCTCACTTTAGTATTTTTCATGTTCTTATTTATTTACATGGTATTTTGAGTCTGAAAATTGTTTGTGAAACCAAAACACATAAAAAATCAAACACTTTTTGTACACCATTCCTTTTGAACAAAGAGGAGTTACACTGGTCAAATTTAAATCACCTTTCTACCTTGTTCAAAACTCAAATCCAATCATTGTGTTTGCATTTCCAAAAAATATTGTTATGTTGTTCATTTGAGTCTAGAAATGTTCATCACTTTATAAATATACAAGTCCTTCTTTTCTAATCCTAATTAAAAATCTTTTTTCTCTAAGTTCTAATCTAAATGCTATTGGTTTACCTTTCGTGCTTAGTTTCACTAAATTGGGTGAGATTTTCTATTTGGATTGAAGGTCATTTTGTCTAGACTCTTGTCTCATTATATTTTTATTTTGGACTTAGATTATCTTTCATTCACACACACTCTAAGTTCCTAGACCATTCTATCTCCTTTGCCATGTGGCAATGTTGTGTTTCCCTTTTAGTTTTGGCTTTATGCTTAGTAGTTCTTATGTTAATTCTCATCTTGAGCTTCTTAATTCGCATTTTATTCTTATTGATCTGAAAAGTATTCTTATATATTTTTTAGCCATGACTTACCATAGTTATGCTTATATTTTTATGGTATTGACATACTTTCAACTTAGATTTTTGTATGTTAACTTGACCTTAAGTTCTAAGATTTTTTTATCTTCTAATTTGATGATTTCAACCAATAAAAGTTGAGTAATTTTGTGATCTCTTTATTCTAATTATGTAACATTACATTATTTACTTATATTATAGTCTCATGTTACTTTGTGATTATTTTATTGAAGAGTCTAAAACACCTTTTAAACATTTGTAAAATACAATCCATATCTTAGCAAACATAGAAAACCATCTTCAATCATGACATAAAAATATACTCATAATGGGGTCTCTTATAGACCTAGTTACAAAGAAGAGCATTTTAATGATAGAGAAGAATACTTCATTGTGTTTGATGATATCCTATTAATAGTAAGATATGATTAGGGTTATTGTGAATACCAAACTTTACAAGACAAAGATTAATCTCTTTTATGGTTGATAGAATCAGGTGCAAGATTATTGCTATATTTCCTAATGGAATAATTACACACACTTGTTTGAGTATAGGATCAAGAACTATAGCAACCTCTCTCTCATGTTACAAAAACTAATAGTGATTCCTCTAGTAAGGGAAAATAATAACTTGTGGAGTCTACTCTTACCAATCATAATCTTGCTACCAAGATTTAGAAAATAAGTCAATAGTACATAGACCAATTTGTCTTAGATTAATAGCTTTGTTAGTTGTAACTTCAATTTAAAATATTGATTATAAAGAGAAAGAACATATGATCAACCAAATATAGCATACCCTATTTGATCCTACATCTATGATAGATCTTGAAGTTGCTCCTGAATAGAATAAACCTTTAGATGCTTCACAACATGTTCAATCTGATACAGAGCATACCTTTTTTAACCATCAGGTAGTTCTTACCCCTTCACAACCACAAATAATTAAAGACTCATCTTATATTGTGGGTATTGTGTAAAAAAAATTATCAAGTTCATCTCTACCAAGATGTACCTTAGTAAATTGATAAATGGTATCCCAAAACCCATAGTATTCATTTAGTGCACAACCACAAATTCCTAGGACTTTATATCAACCACCTAGGAATCAATGACAAACTTACTCAAATCAAAGAGTAAACCTGAACCAAGCTAATGGACATAGGTTTCATATCCCTACCAAGACCATCTAGGGGCACATTCCATCCCAAAAAAATTATATTCCACCAACCAATGCACCAAACATGCAAGAGTGGAATTTGATGAAGGAGATAATCTCAAGGCTTGAGATAGGAAACCGAATTAAAAAGTATAAGTTTGATGAGATATGTCCATATCCATTTGACCTAAGCATTCTCCAAGTCCCCTTTCCACCTCATTTTGAGACTCCCAAATTTGATAAATATAAATGGAAGGGTGACCCTCAAGAGCATATTCAGGTCTTTTTTTACTATGTCAAGAAGTAGCCTATATCAGTGTTTATTTGCTTCACTTATTTCCATGTAGTTTGGATGGACAAGCTCTTAATTGGCTCCTAAAGTTTCCAAAGGGATTGGTGATAGACTGGAATTATTTATCATAGAATATTTTCAACCATTTATCTTATAAAAATGAGCATGAGTAATTAGTGGTTGAATTATACAATACAAAATAAATTAATGGAGAAAGCTTTGCAACATACTTACAGTGGTGGAGAGCATTAGTTGGACACTTTCAACATAACCTGCTAGATAAATAATTTGCTGATATTTTTGCACAAAACCTACACCTTGATGTGGCTCATAATTTATGAATCATTTGTGCCAACACATTTAAGGATATCATTGACAACGGTGTGCAAATTGAGAAGGCACTCATTATCAAAGGCCTTGTAAATATTTATCCATAAGGCCAAACATCTAATCAGACCTAACCACCTATTCAGACTACTACTATAGAGAGACTGAAAGTTTTTAATAAGAAAAAACATGGTGGGAAATGGCATGACTAAATCTAGACATGTGTAAATGGTGCAGGCTTTGTTGGCTCCTAATGTACAAATAGCCCCACCCAATCCATTGAACACTTTATAATGAGCTCCTCTATAAATGGCATTTAGTAAATATAGAGTATTCAACAAATAGGGAGAGCCTATTGAGGTAGTGTTCCAAAAATTAGTGGTAGCCAATTTGATTATGTGACCTATACCAAAACTATTTTTAGTTGATAAACCTAAACATGATTGGTATCAAGAGGATGATTTTTTCAATTTCCATCATGTTATTGGCTATGTTGTTTATCGATGCATATAACTAAGACATCTTATTGAGGACTTGATCAAAAGTGGTGAAATCTAAGTGAAATACACAACATAGAACACAAATCAAGACATGGGCATCCATAAGGACCCATTCCCCAAACATAATCAATTATAGTAAAGGAAAAATCAAAATCAAATTTAGGACCAATGTTAACATAACCAAGGTTAGAAGCCTAATCAGCATAATCATAATCAGGATCATAATGCCCAAACTAATAACATTGGGTTAAAACATATGTCATAAAACTATAATGATTTTACTAAAGGAGATCATAATAATTCACATGTTTAAATCATGTTATTTAAATCAAGATTGGCCCAAGAAGGAAAGATATATCATTTATTGATTGAAAAAGAATTTTTTGCACCATGTTAAATTTGTAAAGGGAGTGCATGTGATAAATCTACAAAATAGATTTACGATGAGCTGGAAAATGATAACAACATGTTTATAGATGAAGTGCGAGTACAAAGATGCACATTTGAAAAAATATGAGGTATAGGTATAAAAATAATGTTGTTAAATGGGTCTCGAAAGAGGTCCAAAAAAATGGTTTGTATCTTAATTTTTCAACCTTGAAATCAATATCAGAATGACCAATAATCCCAAAATCATTTAGATTGCAACAAATCTAAAGCCTAAGGATCATAAAAGTCTTGTTGTCCTCTTGAGATAATTTTCAAATATTTGATCCCATAACATCTAATATCATGTCACATAAATTCCAATTGGAACAACTTAAATCAACAATGATGTGTGTGACTGATCATCTTGATTTCCCTTGATCTTTTTATAGTTATACCTCCTTTCATGATCATATATTCTATTCAAATATCATATTCTACCATCAAATATAATATTTAATTTAATTCATGTCATAATTTAACCTTCTTGGTGACATTATCTTTTTAAGGGGATACAAAAACACCTTGTTAAGATGTCTGGATAAAGCAGAATAAATAGTTAACAAAACTCATAACAACATCAATAAATCCCACATCAAGAACATGATCCTAGAAGAAATGCTACCCAAATCAAGTATCGACTAAATATCAAAGAGGATTAACATCGTACATCTTGAAAACCATTAATAAATTGAGATGTGAAAAAAAGAGAAATAAACAATAATCCATCCACAATGAAAACCATTTTATGGTGCCTTAGGTAAGTACCATGATGAAAACCAATTTATGATGTCATGCATAAATAATCCATTGTCTATAGGTACCTCAACACTTGAGGAAGCCCTATTTGTATCAAAATATTCATGATCAAACCATCCTAAAACATTTAGTATCATCTCCCTTTCCATCTTATTATGTCCATATTTTCTTCTCATATGACCTTGATAAGGAAGTGGAACAAATATTGAGACTTATTCTAGAAACATCTTGGCATATCCTCTGAATGACTAGACATTTGGTTTCCACATGATGTAGTCCTTGGAGATCCGTAATCCATTCTTTATTATCCCTCATCCCCTTTATACATTATCCAAAACCCTTTCACTATTTCATTTTGCCATCATTATTCATCATATTTTTTTGGTTGTTTTTCACCTTTCTAATGACTGTTTTTGTACATACGTATTTAAAAAATCCAAAAAAAAATTAAAAATAAAAATGAAATCTAAAAAACCCAAAAACACCCTATCTTTTTGGTCCTAAGTCCTCAACCAAATCCATGTGCCTATCCAACAAATCATTGTGACTATCCTTTAATCCAATCATTTATTGTTGTCTAAGCGTAAAATCAAACAAGGCTAAGTTGAATCATGATTTTTTTACCCATGCCAAATATTTTTAACAAGATAAAGGATAAAACATTGATTTTATAAAAACACATACATCATATAACTAACATGTAAATCCTTGAAGTGTTTGTTTTATGCATTCATCATGTGTCACATGTTTCCTATATAATATTTATTATTATTCAACTCGTTTGCATATCTTTTCTTTAATGGTTAAATATTTTATGGAATCACCATATATATATATAGATGTTTGTTCATTCACAAAGTATCTTTATTAAGAGTTTAGTGATTGTATTTTATTAAATGTTTGTGATCTCTCTTTTCATCATTCTTTATCTACTTCTCATTAGTTATTCATCTAGTTGTCTTTGATTAGGAATTTTATAAATATATTTATAGTCAATTCATTATTATATATATTTTATCTCATATTTTTATCTTATTTATGTTTTTGAAATAACATAAATAAAATATGTTATCTTAGTTCCTAATATTAATGGTACATTATGCTACGTGCTCATTGTGCATTTTAGTTTTAATATTTTTATATTTTGAGTCATTCCAACATGAATTTTTGAAAAAAATCATCATGGTTACATATATCATGATGTATACTTCTTAATGCTACATTAAAAACATAATTTCTCATAAATATGGCTCAAGATAATGGTAGCACAAGTCACTCAAACATCCATTCATCATAACCCATCAAAACCTCTACCCAAATCAAACATCAAATCATTTATCTAAATCATCTACCCAATCAAATTAAACATCAAAATTCAACCATATATCTAAATAAATTATCAATAAAACCATACATCCTTCATTCAACATATCTAATAAGCACATATAATAATCATCGCTAATCTAACTCTCATCCCCTCAATTATGATTTCCCCTTTCAACCACGTGATCCTATATCAATCAATCAAGGTATGTTTGTCTATCAATCCATAAATTTATCATCATCATTTGGATATTTTGTTATCCAATCAATGAGATATATTTTTCCCATATCCAAATCAATTGGGAGACATTGTTCCCACATCCAAGCTCATAGTTTTTGCTCCCTTGCATACATCATTTCTTGGGGCATGTCAATCTTGTAACTAATCAGCACCATTAATCATAATCTAATCAAATAATAAATCCAATTATATTTTGTAACTTCCACTCCCTCACATATATCATTGTTTGGGGAACATAAAACATGCAATTAATAATTCATATCATCACCATCCAATCAATTAATCAACCTAATTGAAGGTTGTTGATAACTCCCTCACCTATATCATTGGTTGGGGCACATCCATACTTGCAATTATAGACATCCACTTCCTATCACTATTGTATTAAAATTGTCAATCTAAATGATATTCTACAATAATGCAAAATCTAGACCAAAATCACTAAAATGCTCTAAATCATTTGAACTTATCATGTACAGGAGCCAATTTATGCTAATGTATCCCTAAATGGGTAAATACATTTTATATTATTATTATTATCTTTTCTTAAATCATTTTGAGTTAAATTGTGACCATGTAAAATGATGTCTTAGACCACTGAAATCTTCTAATTTGGTAGCACACATCACATGCATGTGTTATTTCGCATCCACAATACCCTAACTAGGGTATTATCCCATACATAACTAATACCTTCTTTAAATTATCCTCCAATCAAATTACAAATCAATAAAATGATATGTTTGACCAAGTTGATTAATCATGCAATATATATCTAAATAATAATAGAAAATTAATCAAATCCACTTCAAAAAAGTAAATCAAATTAGGAGTTTAAGCAAAAATTCCATGAAAATTCTTGAATATCTAATTACTAGAAATTCATTATTTAATTTTGCATCATCCCATGACATCATTAATGGGGTGGCATCCATAAACCATTAATGAGATAGAATTAAAATTTAATCCCTCCCATACCTCATCAATGTCTCATTCTTCCAAATATTAATGACATTATTTATTTCTTATCTCTCCAAGATTGAATCAGTCCATGGCCACACATCTTGATCTCAAGATGGATGGTCATGGCTGATCTTGAATACTTTCAAAAAGATATAAATAAGAGGGCCAAGACCACCATTTTTAAACTTTGATTATACAAACTTACTCTATATAAATTACTATAGACAAGCTTCACTTATTCACACAAATTTACAATTCTTGTGAGCCTAAGCCATTAGTGAACTAGGAGATGATGGAGGCTCATGTTACTCTTCATTGACAAAGACTTGGAGAACTGAATCTAGGGAAAATCATGCTTCTTGATCACTTGTGAGGGATAATAACTACTTAGAAGGTATATCATCATCTTGCTTTCATAATTAATTTTTTGAAGTCAATAACAATGCCCCTTGAGGGAGTAGGCTTGATAACTTAGGTCTTTATTCTTATTTTATATATTTCTTGACTAACGCATGATCTAACCTTGTCTCATAATCATATTCTACATTTTGGCATGCCTGGTGGGACTACACATCTCACACATCTCTTGGTCCTTATAATTTTACATTTAGGCCCTCTTTTGAGGTTGTTTTACACTTCTTTTTCTCTCATTTTACATTTTTATGATGTCTAAACCAATTGGTGAATTCATCCTATAAAATGGTGAAATCAAAATTAACATCAATAATAATTCCATGTGGAGTGGTATAATCAACCTATGAAATAATTTAAATCATCCACATGAATGACAAAATCAATTTTTCTATTTTCTGTTTCTATCTATGTGTTTTATAGAGAATGGAAAAATTGACCTAGAGATTGATAGGTTCAACTTATAGAATGGTGGGTTTGCCAACAGATCACTAAGATCATCCTAGACTAGAACTTGTAGGTAATTGTTGTGTTTCTTTTATTTTTTACCATTTTTATCATTTTAACAAGATTTCCCTACTCATCGATAGAAATGCTCTGCTAATCATTGATATCACCTTGTAATTAGTGGGATCACAAAATAATGTCCTTTATGTCTCTATCTTTCCAAAAAATCACCCTAATAAATAATGGAATCACCATGTTGATTAGCAAAAATGCTCTACAAAATGGTGGAATTAACTTGTGTTTAAAAATAGTGAGCTATAATAGAAAGTTGCAAATTTATTCGACAATCATACACCCTTATTTTGACTTATAATACACTATTTTTCAAGTGTTAAGACACTTAGTTTCAATTTTACAACCAAAATAAAATTACACTTCATATCTCATTTGGTTTTGTAAAATGAACTTAAATTTTAGTTAACTACTCATAAGGGTCTTTGATTTTTTATTGTTATTATGTGTTTGTTTCACAAAACAAGTGTAGTGTGTATGCTCTCCCCCCATCCCCTTTAGGGAACTAGGGTGAACCAAAAATGCTTCACTTATTATTTATGTCACTATGTCAAAGCATGAAAGTAAATTTGTAAGGCCCTCCCCAAAATTTGAGTGATTTGGGTGAACCCAAAACAACCCTAAAGTCCTAAAAATTTTATTTCTTGCATCTTGGCTTGTAGATAGGAGTTCATAGCCTCCCCATAGGCTCTCTATGGAAACATTACCCTAGTAATTCATCTCCTAGTATTGTTTCAACCCCACTCCATGGTAGGGGTATATAAATTAAGGTTGACTTGTTGGTATGCTTGTTTGAATTGTTTAACAAGCTTTGTTAGTAAGAGATTATCTTAGAACGTGCATTTAATTCAGACATCACACTATACTGATAAATTGATGAATGTATTGGTTTTGAAAAGGACAAGACCTTTTCACAATAAGCTGGTTAACACATATCTAAATGATGTGTTGTGCCCTAGTGTTAATCACACATATGTAACCATTTAATTTGTATAAAAAATGATAGTTTTAGAACAACTGCCTTGTTGTGGAGTACTATTGGTGCAAGGTGAGTAACCCAAAGTTTGAGGTCATCATACAATATATTGATAGAGAAAGGGATTAAAAACCCTAATTTTCATGTGCATCTAGTTTTATTAGATTTACAATTTATTTCCTCTCAAGAAGAAGTATATAAATGGAATCCAAGAGTACGAATCCACCTTCTTAGTTTACTAGGATAAAATGTTCACTTTGGTATTTTTCTTATTCTTATTTATTTACATGGTATTTTGAGTCTAAAAATTGTTTGTGAAACCAAAACACATCAAAAATCAAACACTTTTTGTACACCATTTATTATAAACAAAGAGGAGTTACACTGGTCAAATCTAAATCACCTTTCTGCCTTGTTCAAAACTCAAATCCAATCATTGTGTTTTCATTTCCAAATAATATTGTTATGTTGTTAATTTGAGTCTAGAAATGTTCATCACTTTACAAATATGCAAGTCCTTCTTTTCTAATCCTAATTCAAAATCTTTTTTTTTCTAAGTTCTAATCTAAATGCTATTGGTTTACCTTTCATGCTTAGTTTGACTAACTTGGGTGAGATTTTCTAATTGGATTGAAGGTCATTTTGTCTAGACTCTTGTCTCATTCTATTTTTATTTTGGACTTAGATTATCTTTCATTCACACACACTCTAAGTTCCTATACCATTCTATCTCCTTTGCCATGTGGCACCGTTGTGTTGCCCTTTTAGTTTTGGCTTTATGCTTAGTAGTTCTTATGTTAATTCACATCTTGAGATTCTTAGTTCACATTTTATTCTTATTGATCTGAAAATCATTCTTATATATTTTTTAGCCATGACTTACCGTATTTATGCTTATATTTTTATGGTATTGACATACTTTCAACTTAGATTTTTGTATGCTAACTTGACCTTAAGTTCTAAGATTTTTTTATCATCTTCTAATTGGATGATTTCAACCAATAAAGGTTGAGTAATTTTGTGACCTCTTTCTTCTAATTATGTGGCATTATGTTATTTAATTTTATTATAGTCTCATGTTACTTTCTGATTATTTGATTGAAGAGTCTAAAACACATTTTAAACATTTGTAAACTATCTTAGCAAATATAGAAAACCATCTTCAATCATGACATAAAATTATAATAACAATGGGGTCTCTTATGGACCTAGTTACAAAGAAGAGCATTTTAATGATAGAGAAGAACACATCATTTTTTTTGATTATATCCCATTAATATTAAGATATGAATAGGTTAATTATGAATACCAACCTTTAGAAGACAAATATGAATCTCTTTTATGGTTGATAGAATCAGGTGCAAGATTATTACTAGATTTCTTAATGGAATAATTACACACACTTATTTGAGTATAGGATCAACAACTATAGCAACCTCTCACTCATGTTAAAAAAACTAATATTGATTCCTCTAATAAGGGAAAATAATAACTTGTGGAGTCTACTCCAACCAATCATAATCTTGCTACCAAGATTTAGAAAATAAGTCAATAGTACATAGACCAATTTGTCTTAGATTAATAATTTTGTTAGTTGTAACTTCAATTAACAATATTGATTATAATGAAAAAGAACATACGATTAACTAAATATAGCATACCCTATTTGATCCTACATCTACGATGGATCTTGGAGTTACTCCTTTATAGAACAAACCTTTAGATGCTTCACAACATGTTCAATCTGATACAGAGCATACCTTTTTTAACCATCAGGAAGCTCTTACCCCTTCATAACCACAAAGAATGAAAGACTCATCATAGATTAGGGGTATTGTGTAAAAACATTTATCAAGTTCATCTCTACCAAAACTTACCTTGGTAAATTGATAAATGGTATCCCAAAACCTATAGTATTCATATAATGCACAACAACAAATTCTTGGGACTTTATATCAACCACCTAGGAATCAATGACAAACTTACTCAAATCAAATAGTAAACCTAAACCAAGCTAATGGACATAGATTTCATATCCCTACCAGGACTATCTAGGGGCACATTCCACCCCAACAAAATTATATTCCACCAACCAATGCACCAAACATGCAAGAGTGGAATTTGATGAAGGAGATAGTCTCAAGGTTTGAGATAGAAAACTGAATTAAAAAGTATAAGTTTGATGAGATATGTCCATATCCATTTGAACTAAGCATTCTCCAAGTCCCCTTTCCACCTCATTTTGAGGCTCCCAAATTTGATAAATATAAAGGGAAGGGTGACCCTCAAGAGCATATTCAGGCCTTTTTGTACTATGCCAAGAGGTATCCTATAGTAGTGTTTATCCACGTCACTTGTTTCCATGTAGTTTGGCTAGACAAGCTCTTAATTGGCTCCTAAAGTTTCCAAAGGGATTGGTGATAGACTAGAACTATTTATCATAAAATATTTTCAACCATTTATCTTATAAAAATGAGCATGAGTAATTAGTGGGTAAATTATATAATACAAAATAAATAAATGGATAAAGATTTGTAGCATACTTACAGTGGTGGAGAGCATTAGCTAGACACTTTTAACATAACCTGCTAGATAAATAATTGGTTGATATTTTTGCACAAAACCTACACCTTGATGTGGCTCATAATTTATAACTCATTTGTGCCAACACATTCAAGGATATCATTAACAAAGTGTGAAAATTAAGAAGGCACTCATTATCAGAGACCTTGTAAAGATTTATCCATAAGGATAAACATCTAATCAGACCTAACCACCTATTCAGACTACTACTTTAGAGAAACTAAAAGTTTTTAATAAGAAAAAAACATGGTGGGAAATGGCATGACTAAATCCAGACACGTGTAAATGGTGCAGGCTTTGTTGGCTCCTAATTTACAAATATCTCCACCCAATCCATTGAACACTTTATAATGATATCCTCTAAAAATGGCATTTAATAAATATAGAGTATTCAACAAATAGGGAGAGCTTATTGAGGTAGTGATCCAAAAACTAGTGGTAGCCAATTTTATTGTGTGGCCTATACCAAAACTATTTTTAGTTGATAAACCTAAAAATGATTGGTATCAGGAAGATGAGTTTTTTAATTTCCATCATGTTATTGGCTATGTTGTTTATCGATGCATATAACTAAGACATCTTATTGAGGACTTGATCAAAAGTGGTGAAATCTAAGTGAAATACACAACATAGAACACAAATCAAGACATGGGCATCCATAAGGACCCATTCCCCAAACATAATCAATTATAGTAAAGTAAAAATCAAAATCAAATTTAGGACCAATGTTAACATAACCAAGGTTAGAAACCTAATCAGCATAATCATAATCAGGATCATAATGCCCAAACTAATAACTTGGGTTAAAACATATGTCATAAAACTATAATAACATTGTGGGACATGTTTATGAAATCATGTTACCACCATCACTATTAAAAACTATGAACCATCAAATGCTTCTCAAAATATTGGACCCCCTATTGTAAGGTTAACACCCTCTTCCTTGAGTAACACCACACCATATTCAAGCAATTCCATTGTGCCTCAGTTTCCATAGGTTACTATATCTGGACCTCTAGTCACTTCTTCTAATTATAATGACTCTATCCTGACTCAAAATTGTGTAATCACAACTAGAAATTTTTGATTCACAATCCAAGGCCCTTTTCCTTATTCTAATTATAATGACTCCTTGACAACTTTAGATTTCACAATCATAACTAGAGATTCACAAGTCACCCTCCAAGCCCCATTGCTTTCTCTTAATTATAGACCAAATATGAACATTATGCCTTTTGATCCAAAGCTAAAAACTTTCTTGAACAAGGATAAACCATCCCATTATTCTATTGAGAAGCGATATAGCATTCAGGATGAACTAAGTAAAACCACTACATAAAGTTATATCCTAAATATTTTGTGTACATTAAAATTCCATAGAACTATATTGAATGAATTACTTCAATGAGCCATTATTCCCAAAGATATCAACCCTAACCAATTTTATATTCTTTTAGGACATTTATCTTTAAGCCAATAAATTACATTTGATCAGTGAGATATGTCTTCCCTTGGGCCTAGCCACAATAACCCCTTGTATATTTAAGTCATTATATAAAATCATAAGATCAAGTGGGTCCTTATAGACAATGGTTTAGGGTTAAACATAGTGTCACTAAATTTGATACAATGATTGGGTTATACTACTGAGGACATCCAACCTGAGACAATCATGATCAAAGCATACGATAACATCCAACGAGTCCACAAATTTCACTTTGTATTTCTCAATCACTTCAGACACAAAGTAAGAATCTCCTTTCCTTTTTATTTGCATTTTTCCTTGCTCCAAAGTCTATTCACACATAAGAAAAAGGAATCTCGTCCCATCCTGCATGAGGGGTTAATTCTTTTAATTGAAGGGCATTGCAAGAATAAGGCCATTGTAAAGAATCCTTATTCGGGAAAACATAAGGAGTTACGGAGTAATAAGAAAGAAAGAGTAAAAGGGAATGAAAAAGCTAAACTCAAACTCTCAAGCTTCAATAACCAGACTGATGAGGAAACAGAGTGGGAAAGTTCTGAAAATATTGGGGAGGAGAGTATGGAGGAAGAAGAAGGAACAGTAAGTGGGCATTCAAATTCCAGTGAGGAAGAAGAAGCACAAGAGAAGAATGAGAAAGAAGGAGTCACTATAGAGGAAAAGTCTGATAACAGTAACCATGAGTCTGAGGAAAACCAACAAGTGTTTGAGGAATTTCAAAAAGATCTAGATGATCCTACTCAGGACCCTGATTTGATTAATGAAAAGGAAAATCTAGTTCAGGTTGCTAACCAAATGTTGGAAATGGGAGCTCAAGTAAAGGAAGTAAGTAACAAAAATGGAAGCCCTACTGAAACAAAGGAACAAAAAAGAATGGAAATGGAGGACAACATTGAAAAAGGTGGAAGCGGTCCTAAAAAGAATACCGAAGGTTGGAGGGAGAAAAGGCAGAATGACGAACCTACTAGAGTGGTCAATTGCAAAGTTGATGCTACTCTACAATTTGATTTATGGACGTATAAGGAGATAATGGAAATAAATAGGAAAATGAAAACAATGGAGGGTAAACAGGAGGCAGTTTGGAACAAGATCAATAATATGGAAAAGCAGTTGAGGGATATTCCCATAAAACTCAAATATTACGAGAACAACCTAAGGGAACTCATAAAAGAAAGCAGATTAAAGATGGAGGAGGTAACCTCTAGTATTTGTGTTGCTGCTGTTAACATAGGAAAAAGATCAAATGAGGAAATCAAAACTTTGGAAGGGCCTAGCAAGAGAACTAGACAAAGCTCAAGAAAGAAAGCTATGCAAGAGGGATCTACGCAGGTGACTGCTACCATCCAGGATACTGTTGCGAAAGGTAAGGAAGCAGTGAAGATGATATTAGAACTAGAAGAATATTTATTGGCTCTTTTAGTAGGTTCTGCTAGCTGGTTGTGTTTTTTGGTCTTGGTACTTGGTTTTTTGAACTTTTACTTTGGAGTTTCCAGGTCTCTGTAAAACTTGGGGTTTATCTTTGGTTTTTCGTTTGTTAGCTTCAGGACTTTGTTTCTGGGTTTTGTTACTTCAATGAAGTAAGATTAAGGCTTGCCTGTGGACGTTAATGTTTTATCTTTCTCCTTTTGTTCAGGGTTTTGGGGACCCTTCAAAACCTATTTTTACCTTAATCTAAAACATTGAAAGGAAATCTTCCGCAACTATTTGTTTGTCAACCATTATTGGGTCTATATCTCATTATACTTTTTACCATGTTGTGGACATTGAATTTCCATATAATATATTTATTGATTGTCCTTAGATCCATGAAGTATGGGATATCTCATCTACCTTGCACCTATGCCTTAAGTTTCCCCATGTTAGAATTGAGGTTACCATTTATGTCGATTTGCAACCCTACCAACATTGCAAGCACCTAGAGGTTAAAATTTGAAATTATAACTATTTCCCTAGTTCTAAATTCATATTAAAGAATAACAAAGAAATAGTTTCACAACCACCCAAGTCCAATTATATTGACCCAAGTGATCTTTATTCTATTTCAGTTGATCTATTTCCTACAGCATTTGCAAACTAGCTCATTATTGAGGACACAAGTATTTCCATGTACCATCTCAAATATGCCTTTCATATTGCAAAATTACCCAAGTATCCTAAGTATTATAGAATACCTAAACCTTTTGAAGCCCCTTTTTGGCCTAGAATTATTTGGAAAAATAATAAAAACATGTAGAAACCACCAATGGTATTATGCCAACAATTTCACCAAATCAAGATAAGGAAGCCCTTACTAAAGAAAATTGGTTATACTCTGATAGCCTTGCTAATTATTTTCATAACCCTAAGTATCCTATCCCTAATCATATTATGGATAACTTGGATTATATAGGTAAAGGACTTGGTTCACAATAGCAAGGTATCATGAACTATTATCAGTTGGTAAACCTACATGAGTCAAGGTATCAGATTTATACTGCCTAGGGGTGACCTCAAGTATTTCAATAGTGATTCATATTAATTGACTAATGATGATACTCCAAAAAGTTATGTAGCATCCCATTATATCAATTATGATGAGTTATCCAGCATAGACCTATTTGTCTCTAATTCCATTATGACTATTATATCCCATTATCCGCTTAACCTTTGCCATCTTGACCTCATAGATTGGGACCAAAATAATTATATCATACCCTTAGATGAATTTTAGAATGAGGAGTCCATTTTTTATTACATGGGCCTCAGATATGGATGGCCCATTGGTGATCACAAATAAAGATTTGACTTCTCTTTGGATTCTACTACCTACTTTAGACAACAGGAAAACTTTTTTGGTCACATAAAAGATAAAACATCAAGATCTTCAGGTGAAAACCTCTTTGAGGCACTCATTTATCAGGGAAAAAGTAAAGAAAAAGATTATCCCTTTAGTGAAACCCTAATTCAATCACTCTTGGACAAGGAATTTTGCTCATAGCCAAAGGAAGTGTAGGGTCCACCAAGTTTTAGCTTTACATCCAGTGATAGTATCACTATTAAATAGGATAAAATCTTTGAGCGTCTTACTCTAAAATTTCTAGATATATTTTCAAATTGGCCACTACCTAAATTGGAAAACTCAGATTAATCTCATTATCTTAAGCTTTGGGATGAACAAATAAAAGCTAAAGCAGAAGAAGAAAATCAAGATAAAACATTGCCCACTATCTTAGAGGATGGTTCTATACTACTTGTAAATAACACCATTGAAGTGAACCTGAGAACTTATGATGATCCCAAAATTGTTTATCTTAGATCATCCCTCACTAATGAAGAGCATGACTATATTTTTTAAATTTTAAGGGATTTTATTGACATGTTTGCATGGGTTTATTTGTACATACCAGGCTTGAACCCTGCTTTGGTTGTGCATCACCTTATGGTATATCTAGATGCCAAACTAATCAAGAAAAAATTAAGAAAGATGCATCCATGCATTGTTATTTTAGTAAAAATGGAGTTTTATAAACTATTGGGCACTAGATTCATTTGATCATTAGACTATTCAAAATGGATATCAAACATATTTCCAATTAGTAAGAAATCGTAGGTCATTCACTTATGTACTAATTTTAGAGACATTAATAAAGTGTGCCCTAAATAAAATTTCCCTATACCCAACATTGACATAATTTTTGATTAAATTATTGGGTACAAGATTTTCCCCTCATGGATGGCTTCTCAAGATACAATCATATTAAGATAGCCTTAGAGGACCAACACGAAATTACGTTCACCACTCCATGGGGAACATTCTAATACCTAGTCATGCTTTTTGGCTTGAAGAACACTAGGGCCACCTATCAGTGTGTTATGACTATCATTTTCCATTACATGATGCATGATGTTTTTGAGGACTATGTTGATGACATTATATCAAAATCAAGAACATGTGTCAAACATCTTGGTGTTCTAGGGAGAATCTTTGAGAGACTTCATGAATATAAGGTTTGTCTAAATCTTACGAACTGTGTCTTTAACATCACTTCAGTAAAACTACTATGATTCATTATATCATAACAAGGTATCAAAGTGGATATTTTAAAGGTTAAGGCTATCATGGAAATGATTCCACCTTCTAATTTAAAATAGTTTCATAGCCTGTAAGGAAATATTCAATCTATTCGCAAGTTTTTTTCATAGCTGGAAGACAAGTGTCATCTATTCACACACCTCTTAAAGAAGGGGGTCACTTTTTTATGGTATGTTGAGTGTAAAAAATAATTTACAAAGCTCAAAATAATTTTGGCCAACCTACCAGTTTTGAGACTGCCAACACCTAAACAGATATTACTTCTCTATATTTCAGCTATAGAACATGTACTAGGGGCACTCTTGGCCCAACATGATGAACAAGGGAAAGAGCATTCAGTCTATTATTTGAGTTGAATACTTGTAGTATATGATCATAATTACACACCTATTGAGAAGGCTTATTTATTAATGGTGTTTTCTTCCCAAAAGTTACAACATTACATGTTGAATAATAAAACTATTTTTATTGCTCGAGTAGACCCTCCAAAATATTTATTGTCCAAGGTAGCTCTTACAGGTTACATGGCTAAATGCATCATGCTCCTGAGTGAATTTTATGTTGAGTAGTAAAACAAAAATGATATCAAGGGGTAGGTAATTTTAGATCAACTTGTACAAGCCCCTATTTTAGATACTCAACCACTCATGTTTGATTTCTCAAATGATTCTATCATGGCAATAGAAGAAGTGGCTCATGAAATTGAACAATGGATGTTATACTTTGATGGCTCATTTACATCTCATGTATTTTTTTTGGTCACATCACAAGGGGAACTCATTCCCAAGGTCTTTCATATCAACTTTAACTATACCAATAATATGGTCGAGTATGAATCTCTTATTTCAAGACTTCATCTTTCAATACAGTGGGATATACATCACTTGGTTATCTATAGGGATTATTAATTGATTTTAAATCAGACCATAGACCAATATTAGACTTGAAATGAAAATATTGTACCTTACAAGCACATTGTAGACAATCTCAAGTTTCACTTCAAGTTCTTACAGTTTGAACAAGTGCCACGGGGAAATAATAGATCAACCAATGTAATGGTAATAATTAGGTCTAGGGTACAAATTAGCAAGTTGGTAGTATTAAAGAGTATCAATTTCTCATCAAGAATATTATACAACCTACTTACCTATTTCTATATTTAGAAAGGGTATGCATAATTATTGGTCCCAATACCCCACCTAAACTCCCTTGGTTCCAATACATTTATAATTATTTCCATGACCAAGTTTTCCCCCTGACCTTTCACACAATCGCCAAAAAATATTCATTCATCTCCTAGCCCATTATACCCTCTTTAGGAATATGATTTATCATAAGGGCTATGATGGATTACTTCTTCATTATTTATCTTTAGGAGAATCCAAGTTAGTGCTTAAGGAAGTTCACAAAGGGATGTGTGGGGCCCACACTAATAGTGTAATCTTAACCAAGAAGCTCCTTAGAATAAGGTAATATTGGCCCAAGATGGAAATAGATTATTTTAATTATGTCAATAAATGTGTTTCTTACTAATATCATGGTAATTTGATACACATAACTTCCTTTTCACTATAGCTGATCACTACACCGTGGTCATTATCTACATGGGGTTTTGATCTCATTGAGAAAATAAATCCAACCTCTTCTAATGGCCATAAACATATTCTCACTACTAGTGAGTATTTTACTAAGTGTATTGAGGTCATTCCTCTCACTTACATCATCTAAAAGGTTCAGTCATTTATATACCCCAAATCTCTTAGCAACCTTGTAATATGACCTTGACAAAAAGACTCAGACCTTTATTTTATGTTTTTGGGGATTTGATCCCTAAACATAGTCATTGCTTCTTCTGCAAATGTTTTACACCTCCATTTTCCAATTTCACACCTCAAATAGGTCTATCATGATCAATCCACATGCTAGGATTTTAAATTAATCTTTACCATGCTCCAAATTTATGTACAAGTACCTTTAAGGCTCTGTGATGTCACTTGTATGTGAACATTTTCACATACAGGTAGTGGATACAAATTTAGATAGTGAGAAAGATATACATATTTCTGATAAATCATATGCCATCACCAAGCTTTCCAATTTACTCTTAGAACTATATAATATTTAAACACCTATTAATACTTTCCTTTCAACATGACATCCTCTAGAGGGCACCTATAGGTGTACTTGAGTTGTATGCAGGCAGTGAACTTGAAATGATCCATGTACCAAGGGGAATATATTTTACTTAATTAATCTCTTCCTCAAATTATTTTCATGAAATATCATGATGTCTCAGATATTTGGATAAGTTCATACATCTCACTTTGATGTCTTCACTTCCTGTAGGCACTTATAGGTGCATATCTCTGTTCTATGGTTGTGTGTATGACTAAAGTACAAGAACAATCCCTTATTATGCTAAGTAGAGGTTCTTATTTGATTTTATTGATATGATAATATGTTCAATATCATGAGATATTTGTTACACTTTCATGAATCATGTTAAACATATCCAAACATGTGATTCCTTATGACTACAAGTGAGAATAAGCAAGGAGTTGACTGTGAGTAGCAAGATTGAAAGTTCATCAAAGCATGGTGTGATGAAACCAATCATAGAATTAGGGAAATATTATGGCATTAATACATGTAAAACATCATATTACATCTACATGAGACCTTTGTAGAGAACCAACATTCTATAAATAATGAAAACTATGACAGACCTCACATGGTGACACCTTCCTACAACATGAGATGAATTGCTCATTAAAAACCATGAAACATTAAAAAAAGAATGAATATAATTTTATAATATATCCAACATCATCTGGAGTCAACATCACTAACTATATTATACAGACATGTCCAAAATAGAGCAAAACCTATAGGGTATAGGAAACAGTGAGAAGAAAAACATAGTCAAATTATTAAAAATAGTTCATAAAGCATGGTTGACCAATCCTTGAAATATTATTATTAAAATTAAACTCTCTGAGTTTAATTTCACCCCTTAAGGTTATTTGGTCTTAAACATCCTCAATTGGTCATACCAAGCATAAACTTGTTGATCACTTTTATGTGTCTAGAAAGGAGGAGTAGAAAGGTTTTAATTCAAAATTGGCACTTTAAGAGTATGTCAAGCATGGAAATGAGTCTAATTAATATGAAGAGACATTACATGACCTTATCCCATGTGTCACCTTCCCTCATGGGTCGTACAAGTGCCAAACTCCTCTCTTTTCAATTGGTTTCTTAATTTTTAGTTAGATAACCTGCAAGATTCAAATAGAACTGACATTTATGATAGGTAATATGACTTATTATACATTTGAAAGGAAACTAAGACACTTAGACACCTTTAAAACCATGTCACTTGAATTTATGGCCCCTAAATGGCTCAAAAAGACATAAGGATTAAAAATTACTGAGACCAAGGCTAATATGACATGGAATGACATCCAAAGACTTATAACATGCCCTATGACAAAGTATTAGACCTATAAAACATCTAAAAATCAAGTTTTTACCTATAAGAGTCACAATTTGACCTGTAGGGTCAACTTTGGTCAATAAATTAGTGACTCATAGGGGTAGCATGCTTATTATACTAAAGATTAGTAGCCTTATCCAATCTATGGGTTTAGGGAGTCATCTGAAGTCTAAGACAAATAAGAAGACTTGACACTTGAAAATAAGGCTTTAACCAAGACAAGACAACTAATTATTTTAACCACACAAAATAAATGACACAAACAAAGCAAAGCAAACACACTAACAAGACACACACGTGTGCTCAAAGCACTTAGGGAAAAATAGAAAACAAATAACTATGCACAACTAGAAATTAATCATACTTCCTTTCCAAGATAAAAATGAAATTTCCTTGAATCTTCTTATTCATGAGATGAATCATAGTGCCAAGCATGTTTATCTTTGGATTATATGCTTGGTAGATCAAACCTATTCCTTGGCACTTCACTTGATCTACTCCTAAGTAGATCATGTTAGGAACTTGGAGTACAATTGATTACTTTTGTATAAGAAACTAAACACGAAATTAAACCAGAAGTAATAAGTAACTAGAAATCAGAAATAACAAATAATAGGAGATACAAGAAACAACCAATCTTGCATTAAACTCTTACAGAATACAATGAAGAAATCACACTCTTCCCACACCTCTTGGGTGTATAGTATTTCCCTCTCAAGAGTTCTCTCTCTCTCAATAAATTACAATCAACTCAATAACCGAGTTGTTATTCCATTCTCTTCAATAGATCTTCCTTGATCTTGCACCTTGCAGATCTAATTGATCTTGCTTACAACTTTATTATAATACATGCCCCATGGGTCTCTTAAATAGGATCCAAGGCATACAATAATTAGAAACATAGACTCAAGACTAAAATAAGTCTTTACATGCAAACACTTGGTCCTCCTAAAATTAGAACAAATCTAATTCTAGAAATGCATGCAAACGCACACACATAGGTGACCAACGCCGGTCGCTGTCGGTCTACATATGACCGATGTCAGCTAATCCCTAACCAATGTCAGTCAGTTCTGATCCATGTCTGATCAATGTCAATGATACTGCCGATGCCAGTTACTGGTTAAGCCCAGCAACCTCCTCATTTGCTCAACAGTGAAGCTTTTAGCTCCACAACTTAACAATCTCCCACTTGGAGATAAACAGCTGCACCTATACCTGTACAACAACATCCTCTGTCATGTTTCTCTAGCTTGTTTGTCCATCTTCAAGTTCAATCTTGAATACCAAAAAAATTTGAATGAAGATTCAACTTCTCCTTTGTCACTAGCTTTGTTAACATATCTGCAGGGTTCTTATCTATATGGATCTTTTCCAGCTTCAACTGTCCATCCTCCAATACCTGTCGAATGAAGTGGTACCTAAGCTGTATATGTTTGGTTCTTGAATGAAAGGCTAAATTCTTTGCCAAATGAATTGCACTTTGACTATCACTATACAATCTTCAACTCTCTTGCTCCTTTCCCAACTCTTCCATGAACCGAGTCATCCATATCATTTCCTTGCTAGCCTCTGTGACTACAATGTATTCTGCCTCTGTAGTAGATAGGGCAACAACCTTTTGCAACTTTGAAATCTAGCTAACCGCCATTCCACCAATAGTGAACACATATCTTGTGGTGCTTCTCCTGCCATCCAACTCACCTGTCATATCTAAATCTACATACCCATGTAGAGAAGTGTTTGACCCTCCATAGCATAAATGCCTACTGCTGGTCCCTCTCAAATATATGAGAATCCACTAAACTACTTTCCAGTGCTCCTTTCTTGGATTGGCCATAAACTTGCTGACAACTCCCATTGCTTGGGAAATATTAGGTCTAGTACATGCCATTACATACATCAAGCTCCCAACTGCTGAAGCATATGGAACTTTACTAATGTACTCAACCTCATCATGTGATTTAGGACACTGTTCTTTGCTCATCTTGAAGTGTCCAGCCATAGGTGTGCTTACCGGTTTTGCATCCTACATATAGAACCTCTCCAACACCTTATTCACATAATCCTCTTGAGATAAAATCAACCTATGATTTTTCCTGTCTCTCTTAATACTCATGCCAAGGATTTTCTTTGCTGCTCCTAAATCCTTCATGGAAAATGTGTGAGCTAATTTTACCTTTAGCTCAATAATTTCTTGCATGTGTGAACCTGCAACAAGCATATCATCTACATACAGTAATAATATAATATAACTATCATTATCTAATCTGGTAAAATAAACACAATGGTTAGATTGACATTTACTAAAGCCATGCTCTGTTATAGACCTGTCAAACCTCAAATACCATTGTCTTGGAGCTTGCTTAAGACCATATAGGTTTTTCTTTAACCTGCACACAAGTTTCTCCTTACCTTTGACCTCAAACCTTCTGGCTGATCCATATATATCTCTTCATCCAAATATCCATGAATAAATGTTGTCTTAACATCAAGCTGCTCAAGATGCAAATCCTTAATAGCAACTAAAGACAATACAGTTCGAATAGAATTCATCTTTACTACAGGAGAAAAAATTTCACCAAAATCAATACCTGGTTTTTATGCAAAGCCCTTTACTACCAACCTGGCCTTATGTCTCATTTATCCATTCTCTCCTTCCTTTAATCTGTATACCCATTTATTTTTTAGTGCTTTCTTTTTGGCTGGAAACTCAACCAAATCCCACATTTGGTTCTCTTCCAAGGAATCAATTTCCTCATATATGCCATGCTCCCACTGTTTCCTGGATTCTATCTATATTGCCTCATCAAAACTTTTTGGTTCTCCACCATCAGTGAGCAACACATAATAAAAAAAAAGGGGAATAATGAATTAGAGGTTTATTTACCCTTACAGTCCTCCTTATGGGCATTTGAGACTCATTCACAGCTTGCTGTCCACCCAAATTTTATTCTGTCAGTGACCGGTCTCGGTCATCTCTCTGTTTGCACCCGACCGATGTCGATTCTACCTAACCAACGTTGGTCTCTATCTGACCGATGTTGGTTACTGTCTGATTGATGTTGGTTCCTATATGGCCGACGTCAGTTCCTTGACTAATGTCGATTCTTGTGTTTTCCTGTGAGTGATGATTTTTACCTGTGAGCTCATTTTGGATCATTTCCTCATCCAAATCCAGATTGCCCTACTTAGAATTATTCAGCCTCTTGAGCTGATCACTGTACATCACCTTCTCATTGAAAACTACATCATAACTTCTAATAATTTTGTTAGTTTCTAAATTCCACAACCAAAATCTGAAATCTCCAAAGCCATAACCAATGAAAGTGCACCGCATAGATTTAGCATCCAGCTTCTTTCTATTTTCTTTATCAATGTGCACAAAAGCTTCAGAACCAAAAAATCTGAGAATTGAAAGATATACCTTTTTACCTGTCCAAGCCTCTTTTGGAATTCCACCATCCTGAGTAGTAGAAGGTCCTCTGTTAATCAGGTAAACCGTAGCATCCACAGCTTCTGCCCAAAACTTTAAGGGCAAACCAGCATGTAACCTCATACTCTGTGCACACTCCATTATTGTTATATTCATCCTTTTAACAACTCTATTTTGTTGAGGTGTCCTTGGAACCATCCTTTCCCTACGTAATCCACTCATAGAACAGTAACTGTTGAATTTTTTACTACAGTATTCACCACCATTGTCAGATCTAAGGCACTTCAATCTCAAACCTGTTTCATTCTCAACCAAATCTTTTCATTTTTTAAATGTGTCAAAAACATCAGATTTCCTTTTTATGCAATAAACCCATACCTTTCTTGTAGCATCATCAATGAAAGAAACATAATACTATGATCCTCCAATAGAAGCTACCTGAGTTGGTCCCCACACATCTGTGTGAATAAGCTCCAACCTGTGCTTCTTCTTTGTTGACCCAGTTTTGAGAAACCTCACTTTCTTCTATTTCTCAAAAATACAATGCTCACAGAAATCTAGATCTATGCATTTCAAATCTGAAAGATTACCTTTTGACTTAAGAACATTCATTCCCTTCTCACTCATGTGACCAAGCCTATAGTGCCACATCTTTGCATCTACATCTGAAGTAGATAAAATATAAGGAGAATAATCAGTAACACAAGTAGATAGATAAAGTATACCTACTCTCTTACCTCTTGCTAATACAAGTGCACCCTTAGAAACTTTTCAAGATTTAGCTGTGAGAGTTACTATGCAACCCTCATCACCCAACTTTCCTATAGAAATCAGATTCCTCTTCAAGATGGGTACATGCATGACATCTTTCAACACCCATATGTTGCCATTCTGCAATTTCAGCTACACTTTTCTTTTGCCAACAATTTGACAAGGCTCACCATCCCCTAAATAAAAATTTTCAAAATCTCCATGGACATAATCATTGAAAAAAAATTTATTTGGGGTTGCATGGAAAGAAGCACTAGAATCTAAAACCCATGATTCTACTTGACTATCCAAAGAAAATATAAGAGCATCCTGTGCAACAATACCTGCAACATTTGCTTCTTTATTACCTTCATGCTGATTTACTTTGTTATCCTTCAACCAACAATATTTCTTTGCATGCCCTTTCTTTCCACAATTCCAATAGGTTATTCTACCATTTATGGATTTGGATCTCCTTCCCATCTTTGACCTTGATTTTCCTTGCTTGCCCTTCTCTCTTTGCCTTCCCCTACTTTCAATACTTAAAGCATTACCTGATGTTTCCCCTGTGCTTTTCCTGTGAATTTTTTCATTCAAGATTACACTAACAACATCATCAACTTTCAAGATATTTGAAGCAGATTCAGTATTACTAACTGCCATTACCAAGCTGTGCTAGCTTTCAGGTAAAGAGCATAAGATTAAGAGAGCCTTAATTTCATCATCAAAAACTATTTTGACTGAATTTAACTGATTTAAAATTTCATGGAAATCATTAAGATGACTATATACAGATCCACCTTCCTACATTTGCAAACTAAATAATTGCTTCATAAGATAGACCTTATTTGAAGCTGAGGGTTTTTCATATAAGTTTGCCAGAGCATCCATTAACTCTATTGTTGTCTTTGCCTATGATAAGTTAGAAATCATAGAAGATGTTAGGCTCAACCTTATAGATCCAAGAGCCTTTCTATCAAGAACATTCCATTCTTCATCTTGCATATCTGTGGGCTTACTTGAAACCCCACCCAATGGTAAAAATAGATCTTTCTAATACAGATAATCTTCTATCTGAATCCTCCATAATTGATAATTCTTACCATTGAATTTCTCTATTCTTAGCTTACTTTCTTCTGCCATTACTTTGCTCCCACTCAAACAGAAACCCCTGTGAGTGAACCTATAATCAACAAACACTAACCCACTCTGATACCACTTGTTAGGAACTTTAAGTAAAATTGATTACTTTTGTATAAGCAACTAAACACAGAATTGAACCAGAAGTAATAAGTAACTAGAAATCAGAAATAGCAAATAATAGGAGATACAAGAAACAACCAATCTTGCATTAAACTCTTCCAGAATATAATGAAGAAATCACACTCTTCTCACACCTCTTGGGTGTACATTATTTCTCTCTCAAAAGTTCTCTCTCTCTCTCAATCAATTACAATCAACTCAATAACCGAGTTGTTATTCCCTTCTCTTCAATAGATCTTCCTTGATCTTGCACCTTACAGATCTAATTGATCTTGCTTATAACTTTATTATAATACATGCCCCATGGGTCTCTTAAATAGGATCCAAGGCATAAAATAATTAGAAACACAAACTCAAGACTAAAATAAGTCTTTACATGCAAACACTCGGTCCACCTAAAATTAGAACAAATCTAATTCTAGAAACGCATGCAAACACACACACAGGTGACCGATGCTGATCGCTGTTGGTCTGCATATGACCGACGTCGGCCGATCCCTAATCAATGTCAGTTGGTTCTGATCCACGTCTGATCGATGTTGATGATACTGCCAATGCCGATTACTGTTAAGCCCAACAACCTCCTCATTTGCTCAAGAATGAAACTTTTAGCTCCACAACTTAACAGATCATCCTTAAATATGTATCCACTGTAAATGTATTTATCTTTAACTTTTACACATATCTCATATTTTCTCCCACTCTTCATATCATTATCAACTTGTATCTTCATGGTAAGCATGACTTCAAGAGGAGTAGTTTCTTGTTCCTTGGAAGATTGAGGCCAATAGAAGATTGTTCTATCCTTTAAAAGTTGATGTGTTTCTCCCAACTAGTTAAGAGTATCATAACCCATCTTAATTATTTTAAAAATATCATCATGGGATGCATATTCTTCTTGAAAGGACAAAATTTAAAAGTTACTTTTTCTTTTCATACTCACTTGAGTGTCAAGGTTCCCTTCTCCATTTTTGATTAAATTATAGCCCCCTTAAAGAGGAGTATAACCTGATCCAATAATTTCAAACAAGTCATCCCAAGGCTTATTAGATACTTGTTCTTTCCCATCTATGATATCTTGGATAGTGATGGAAGAACCAATGATGATTTCCTCTTCTTTGGCAAAAGGAAAACATTTTTCAATATCAACACAATCAAAAAATTCAACATAAGAAATCACCTCTTATTCAACATTTATGACCTATTGAGGGATATTAATTTTTATATCAACTATAATAACTTAACTTTGATTCTTAAATACTACAATATCCTCCATTTCTTTCTCCTTCTTGGTGATGTTAATGCTAGGAATTTTGTAATCAGGTGACCTAGTCCAATGAGGCTACCAAGGAGCTATGTTTTCTTCAAGCAAGAGTTATGAATTCTCATCAACCAAATTCTCCTCTTTAGGTTCCCACACCATAGGCCCATCAAGGAAAAGGGTGATATGGTGAGGACAAGATGAACTAGTTGGTGGAGGTAGAACACAAACCTCAAAATTAAATTGAGAATGAATTGTAGGGGATTCTTTGAGGAGTTCCTGAGGAAGGAGAGGCATACCTTGGGCTAAAATAGCTTGGTTTTATTCCTTATATTTGAAAATAACTTCATTTACATCTGATTCATTGTGATCACTCTCTTTAGGAAGGTTATATGAGGTGTGTTTAAGCATCGGATCTTCTTTTGGCTCTAAACCTTCCACCACACCTTGACTTAGCAATTTCATTCTCAACTCTAACTCTTCAATTTAATTAGATAGTTTATCCTGGAAAAGTATCTCTTGAAGTTGATAGGAATCATCATGAGGATAAGGAGTAAAAGAGGGTTGATATGTAAAATAGTAGGTCTTTTAAGGAAGGGTGGGATGGGATTGCATCAAGTTCTTTCTCAACCTCACACTCTTTAACAAGGATTTTATCCTCTTTCTTTCCCCATGATTCCACTAACTTATTTCAGGTTAATATGTTAGGATTAGGAGTCTCTTCTTGAGGTAGTGATGTAATTTGAAGAGTGGATGAAGTGTCCAAGGAAATTGGGATCTCCTTAGGCTTGGGTTCTCCACCTTGTCCTCCAACTTGGGATTTCATATCTAAAGGTCTCTTCTTGAGGTGGGGATGTAATGGGAGAGGGTAATGAGGGATTAAATTCCACTTCCTTGTCTAATGATATGAACTATTACATTTTATTATTGGCTAACTCAATCTACCTATCAATATTTTCATTAAAAACAAGGTTTGTCCTTCCAACTGATTGGGAAAAAGATGACTTTGATAAGCTTGATTGGGTTCATAAGTAAGGGTCAAGTAAGACTGATAGAAATCTTGGGGAGGTGGATATGAGGGCTGATAGACTTGGTGAGATTGTTCCTCATGAATTCTTAGCCTATCTTTTAAATATGCAACCAAGCCACCCACATCTATCATTTCACTTATGAGCCTTTACCCATTTTTTCTCTCAATAGGTGCCCACTCTCTTTTAAACAGCTCTAATGCATCTCTCACATTATGAATGAGATGACTAGGAACATCTTGACCATGTATCCTTATAATATCAAGATCTATCATGTAATTCTCATAGCCCAAGGGATTTTTCTTGAAAGTGGAAATGGACTAATTAAAGAAGTGACTAGGTTGACTAGGAGGAGCAAGATATTGAGAAGATTGGTTATAGGACTGATACAACTCATGACAAAGTTGATAAGGGTCATATTAGAGCTAGTAAGGATCACGACAAGGCTGATAAGAATCATACAAAAGTTAATTGGGAATGTTATAAGCTTGATATACCTCACCAACTTATTTAAACAATACTCAACACCAAAATTAGCCATGAAACTTCATTGGGAAGCAAGAACACAAAAAAAAATTACCAGCAATATTCAAAAGGAAAACATAGGCTACTTGACCAGCTAATAACTTTGGAGTCACCATTAATGCTTGGATAGATTCCTCCAAAGATTGATGTGTTGAAAGATAACACCAAAAATTATTTAAATTATTGGACAATAATTCCCACCAAGTGTGCAAAAAACTATTACCAATTGGATTTTCACCCTTTGAGGAGATGTCTTAGCTTTCCTCATCTAAGTGGCACAATTGAAACACCTCTAGGCTATGGATAACCTAAAGATGAGGTGAATCTCTAGATAGGGCTAGATCCCTTGATGTGCCAATTTTGGATCACTACTAAACCTATAATTTCAAAGAAAAGGGAGAGAAAGATGAAAGTAAACTATCCTAAAGAGGTGATACACTAAATTTATTAATGATTAATAACCAGCTACAAGTCACACATGAGACCAAGAGACTAACTAAACATACACTTCTCTAATCTAAATCTTCTCACATCAGTATTTCATTATGAGGTTGTGACGAATGTTTAGCATAGGAGGACTAGACAAGAGGCCTATAATGGCACTATCTGAATATACTAACTCACTCAACCTTGACACTTCATAGAACACTTCACATGACCTGCAAGAAGTTTTCAAGCTATAAATAGGTGAGAGAATGAAATAATAATGCTAAGGAAATGAAATCCATTACTAGGAAATATCAATCATTCAAGTTAACACACCATGAACAATAATAAAATAGTTAAAAATCAATAGTATTTATTGATCCATGGTATGAAAAGGAGCAAGGCTTCACCATACTCAAGTAGATCATAATTTACAAAGGCTAAACTGGCTAGTTCTTATAGAACTTGAAAGAGAAACGATAAGAAAGAATTCTAGAGTCATAAGGATACTTTTAATGCTGAGAGAAGGAGTTACATGTGAATGGGAAGAGAATGTTAAATTTATCATGCAAATTTAGGAAGCACAAGTGTCAATCTAAGGCATGAAACTTTTAAAATATGGCATGGAATTCCCTTTGCTGGCTCAAAAAATTATCTTCATCATTTACCCTTACTTGAAAATCCCAAAACTAATTATGGGTATATCTCATGATTGGTATGAGATGTAGGGATTACATAAATTCTCTTCCATGTATTTTTTGCATTCCTAATCACCTAGATTCCTCTGAAAGTCAGTCATCACTACCTATAATTAAAGAAACTCCTATTTCACACACCTTGCACACTTGGCCTCAAATTTGGCGTTATTTTTCCATAAAAATAAATAAATTTAAGTTAATTACATGTGTTGAGACCATACATATAATTATAGGAATCAAGCACACCTTAAAAATAACTTATTTGAAGCTTTTCACCCTTCTCACTATCATGTTCACTATGCTAGTTTTGACTGGCTAAGATGAGAGCTTTTTTTGAGGCACTTATGAGTTTTTATGAAGAATTAAATGGATATAGGGAGTTATATAAAGTCTAAATATTCCTTTCAAAGTTTATTTCATCTCTTGAAACCTCATATAACATACATAATGCATAAAATAGTCAAAAATACCCTATTTTGTACTCCATCCATATAATTTCATATAGTCCAAAAGTATAGGAAGTATAATAAGGGAGTAATATACAATTTTAAATAACTTTCATGGTCATTATGGTACATTTGGATAACTCACCATCTTCATTTTATTCATCGGGTCATTTCCAAGGGTTTGCAAGGGTTTAAGTCATTTTCACTCTTAATCTTTGTTCATAAATATAGGATGTTAGAATTGATAAAAAAATTCCACAAATGTAATGTTTAGTACCCTTTATAACCTATCCAAAATCCTTGGATATCCATGAAAATTTCCAAGGGAGATATGAGCACTCAAGTCACCTTATCATGCTTTTCCTTCCATTTCCTACAGGCTTAGACTATCTTTGAGCCAAAATTGGCCGTCCTTGTGGTTTCCTTTCATGATAAGAGATTTTAAACATATATTATTATTCCATTAACATTTTATAATCCATTATAAATCTTTTCCAAGGTTTTAAGTTGTAATGACCTTTCATCTGGACTTTAGGCCTAACCATGCCTAATGAGTTTGACTACAACTTTAAGGGTTTGGGATACCCTATTGGGATTCCTCATTATATTAAAGATTTATCATGTTTTCATAGGTGTAATTAAACTTTTAAAATCTATTTTAAAGGTTAATTTATTCTTTATTCATACTTTATCTCCCTTTCTCATAAACTACAAGATTTATGCACAAAAGAAGTGCCCTCTATCTAAGAAAAAATAGAGGGCACTTCCCTTATTTTTCTATACCAATTGATTAATAGAGGATATTATCTAAGTTTTTATTATTTCCTAAACAAAATTTTATCCCTTGTATATATTATTATACCCTCTAAAATCATTAAAAGCCAAAACAGACTGTGAGGAAAGACACTGTATATAGGCTTCTATCATGTGAATCGTATGATGCACCATTACAACCTTCTCCCTAATTTTTTTTTGTTGTATTATGGTGTCTCAATTACATAAAAAGCTTTAAAAAAAAATTCCAAACCAGTTCATCACCCCCATACTCTACATAAATCTTTATGAATGTCTTGCTTAACTCAGACCTAACTATTCTCTATCTCAGAATAGGGGCCCACCTGTAGATGTAACTTAGTACTTGGCATTGAATTTATGATATAATACCTCTTATATATATTTGAGTTCATTTAATATTATTTTAAACTTAAATAAATGCATTTTCATACCTACCAATGTATTATCTACTTGTGTCCTCTCACTGTTACACCACAATTAAACTATAGATGACATTTTAACCAAAAAGAGCTTGTAAGTGATGGTTTCACATTGGAAATTATGTCATGTTCCTTTGGATATCTTATAATTTTATTTTGGATTAATTTATAATCCTCTTACATATATCAATGCAAGTGTTTCCTTTCTTAAGTCCTTGTTATGGATAGTGTAGAAACTCACAGTTAGTTGTAGGTGCACATTTTTAGAGGAAGATACACTTGTAGGTGTGCATGGAAATAAAAACACAATATATAAATATACTTAAGTGGATTTAGATCATAAATAATATTTTTAAATATTTGGAAACATTAAACTATGGTGGCATAGCCTAGTGTGCAACTTTGGGTGAAAAAGGTCTCTTTTGGATCAAAATCCTGTAGATGATACTAACTAAGTTTAGTGCATAAAAATGCAACTTTGGGATTCTCAATAACCAACCTCCACTAGTCATCTTGCCTTAAATATTTTCATATGTCTTTTCATTTATGGAAGCTAAAAGTCTTAGTCATTTAGATACCCCAAATCTCTTAGCAACCTTGTAATATGACCTTGATAAAAAGCCACAGACCTTTGTTTTGTGATTTTCCAGATTTGATCCCTAAACATAGTCATTACTTATTCCAAAATGATTTACACCTCTATTTACCCATTTGACACCTAAAATAGGTATGTTATGATCAACCCACATGCTAGTATTTGAAATTAATCTTTATCATGCTCCAACTTTCTATACAAGTACCTTCAAGGCTCTATGATGTTACCTATAGGTGAATATTTTCACATACAGGTAGTGGATACAAATTTGGATAGTGAGCAAGAGATACATGTTGGTGATAAATCATATTCCCTCACTAGTATTTATAATTTACTCTCATCACTCTATAATATTGAAACACCTATCAATACTTCCCTTTCAACATGACATCTTCTAGAGGGCACCTATAGGTGTACTTGAGTTATATGCAGGCAGTGAACCTGAAATGATCCATGTACCAAGGGGACTAGATTTATAGTTAATTAATATCTTCCTAAAATTAACTTCATGAAACATCATGATGTCTCATATATTGGGATAATTTCATACATCTCACTTTGCTGTCTTCACTTCCTGTAGGCACCTGTAGGTGCATATCTCTATTTTATGGTTGTGTGTATGACTGAGGTACAAGTATAGTCCATTATTATTCCAAGTGGAGATTATTATTTAATTATATATATATGATAATATTTTAAATATATTTATATATTTTTTACACTTCCATGAATCATGTTAAACAAGTCCAAACACGTGATTCCCTATGACTGCAAGTGAGAATAAGCAAGGAGTTGAATGTGAGTAACAAGATTTAAAGTTGATTAAAGCATGGTGTGATGAAACCAATCATGGAAGAATGTAAATATTATGTAATTGATACATTAAAACATAATATTACATCTACATGAGACCTTTTTAGAGAACCAACATTCTACAAACAAGGAAAACTTTGACTGAGATCTCACATGGTGACACCTTCCTACAACATGAGATGACTTGCTCATAAAAACACAATGAAACATGAAAAAAAGAATGAATATAATTTTATAAGAGATCCAACATCATTTGGATTCAACATCACCAATTAGATTGTATAGACCTGTCCAAAATAGACCAAAAATTATAGGATATAGGAAACAGTGAGAAGAAAAACATAGTCAACTTGTTAGAAATGGTTCATAAAACATGGTAGACAAATACTTGAAATATTGTTATGAAAATTAATCTATATACTTTTAATTTCACCCATTAAATGCATTTGGTCTAAAATGTCCTCAATTGGCCATACCAAGCATAAACCTATTGATCACTTCTGTTTGTCTAGAAAGGCGAAGAAGGAGCATAAAGGTTTTATATCTAAATTGGAACTTAAAAAGTATTTCAAGTATGTAAATGAGTCAAATTAAGATGAAGAGACATTACATTACCTTATCCCATGTGTCACCTTCCCTCATGGATCATACATGTGCCAAACTCCTCTCTTTTCAGTTGGTTTCTTGATTTTCAGTTAGATAACTTGCAAGATTCAGATAGAACTGACATTCTTGATAAGGAATCTAACTTATTAGACATTTAAAAGGAAACTAAGACACTTAAGCACCTTTAAAACCATGTCACTTGCATTTATGGCCCCTAAATGGCTCAAAAAGACATAAGGATTAAAAATGACTAAGACCAAGGCTAATATGACATAGAATGACATCAAAAGACTTATAAAATACCCTATGACAAAGTATTAGACCTCTAAAACATCTAAAAATAAATTTTTTACCTATAGGGGTACCAATTTGACCTGTAGGGTCAAATTTGGTCAACAATCTTGAAAGAGAACCAAAAGAACACTAATGTTGAATGTAAGAAAAAGGATAAGTTCTAACCCAATTGGTTGGGCCCATACATGGTTATAGCAAACTGTGGATCTTGGGCATATATATTGGCTACTCCAAATGGTGAAAACCTCCCAGAACCCATGAATATTATGTATCTCAAGTGGTTCTATGCTTGACAACATTTTATGAAGCATTGTCTACAAGAACCCTTAATTATGGGCAAATTGTGTCAAAGTCATTTATTCCACCATTAAACTTATACTCTGGACTGTTGTAACATTTTGTACCATTTTATTCCAGACCAGTATAATCTTGGACTATTGTATTCTATTTTATTACACTTTGGACCATTGTAATCACACTCCTCTAGACCATTATAACCTTATATCATTTCATTCTAGACCATTGTAACCCTGAACCATTGTCACTTAGATAATTTATATTCCACTAAACCAATTTTATTTTCATTTTGGACTATTTTAACCTAGACCATTATACATAATAGCCAATTATGATCTTGATTATGATTCAAGGCATTTTGGACACATTCAATGCTTGTTCTACAAATCAGTTTAGTTGGATCAATATTTACAACCTATTTTATAGATAAGTGTACAAAGATATGTCAGCACATGTTTTTTGCCTTTTGAATGGTTCTTTGGGTTTCTTTGCTACTACATACTATTCTATTTTTGTTATTATTTGGTATGAATTATTGCCTTGACAAGATCACATGTACTATTACAACCAGTTTCGCTATCATGGTCATTGCAACTAATTTTAGCTATTATTGGAACTCCTACCCTTGGGCGTACATCTCCTTGATTAATGGGTTCCATGTACCATTTTATATTCATAGTCCCCATTACAGCTATTTTAGCTATTGTTTGAACTCTTACTCATGGAAGCACATCTCCTCAACTAGGTGGTTCTATATACCCTTTGTTAATATTATGTTTCTTTTGCTTATAACAAAAAAACAAAAACATTAGAAATTGATACATCAAAATAACAAAAACATTGCATTATACCTTTATTTATTTTAATATAGAGTGTTCTCACTATTTTATGAGCAACCTAAACCATGCTCTCCCCATTTTGAGATAATTTTGTGTGCATTTTTCATTTGAATAAGATCCCTTCCTGCATTCTTGATTTTTATTACACTCTATTTTATGAGATTTTTATCTTTCCCAACCTTAGATGTAGTATACACTCTGAATTCCCAATTCAATTCATTTGTTCCTACTCATCTCTTGTCTTTTAGTGTGGTTTCAATCTAAACCATACTTTATTTTTCATGCACTCACCATTTTATGAGACCATTCCCATATTCCTCTACACTGATCACTTATTTCTTATCAACAATTTTCTTCTATCCCATATTCTAGGAGAATTATATTTGACCTAAAGTTCATTTTGGATCTCGCATCCATGAAAATATGTAGGTAGTGTCCACTTGCTTAGTACATTTGGAATCATCTCAGTTATCCCTATTCTTTTCTTCTATTCCCTACCATTTTGCTTGTTTATTCCATTGCCTCTTGTAGCCTAGGGGCAATTTATGTTTATTTTGTGTCATCATTTCCTTATCACTTAGGGGTAAATTTATGTCCATTATTCTTGTTTCATTGTACTTTTGTCATTGTCACTTATCTTAGGGTTCACCTTTTCATAGATTATAACACCTTCATTAAATGTGCATGAACCATTTGTTTTCTATCTCCACTCAAATTATGATTAACCATTATTTGTATGCATTTATTTGAGATTTATTGTTGGTTTTTGTGATTTATTACTATTATCCCTTAGATTTTTCACCCATCTATATGTGGTATCATGTTGTGTAGTATGAACTACAAGCTGTGGTAAATCTAATGACACAATGGGATCACCTCCAAGCTATGGGACCTTAGTGAATTGAGGTGAACCTATAGAGAAGGCCAACTTCCTTTCACTAAGTTCAATACAACTGATATATTACCAATTCACATTAAAACATTACTTCTTAGTGATATGGATCCTAACTAGGGTTTGACTTGTGAGGAAACGAGTTTTAGAAATGAATTTGTAAAATTAGAAAATGGTGATTAGACCAAATAATTATAGTGGAAATTAATACTTGTTTTGTATGAAAATAATATAATAATAAATATACTAAAGTATATTGGAGCACAAACTTATATAAATATGAAACCAAAGGTAATATTAAGAATTTATCATATAAGGAATAAGATTCTTTGTTTTTATCAAACAACTTTTCAAAAGGGTAAAATAATACCACAGATAAATTTGTGTGATTGAAACAAGAATCAAAGAATTCACAAACTTGACAAATATATGTGAATACACAAAGATAACATAGATAAGGAAGGCAAAACTTTAATCTATTATCATCCTCCAAGTTATAACATGTATATCAATTATTTAAAATGTAGAATAATTTCTCAAATAGTAAAAATATAATATGGGCTATGCCATGTTACTCATATTAATATAAAATACTCTATTAAAAAGAGAGAGAATTATCTAAACTCTATGCCCAGTTAAAGAGAAATAAAAATCTATAAAACCTCATGAAAATGGCATCATTTTTAGCTTAGAATGATGTCCTTAGTGAGGTAGATGGCTAGAACAAGAAACATTCAACTGTTGAGCACTTCAACAAGTGTTGGAGGCATGGAGAAAGTTATTGAATCTTCATGCAAACTTCCTCTTTGTCTTCAGTTCAAATATTATTATCTTTTCCAAGGAATGAGGCACCAAAATGAACTAACACTTGGAAAATTTGAAAGCTTTTAGGTATTTTAGGTTATAACTTGCAAAACCTAACTTGTAGTTTTTAGTTGAGACTTTTACAAATTTTTAAGTCATCCAAATTTGAAAAAATAGAAATTGTTAATTACAATATGAGTTTTTTCATGTTAAACAACTCAAACCTTGTCAAAAAGAAAAGTTAAATCTACAAGTTTCACTTTTACAACTTTTAGCTTGTCAAATAGATACTTGAAAATTACAAGTGGCTCTTTCTCAAAAAGAGTTGTCAAAATGATAGTTTCAACTTGTAACTTTACAATGTTTCTTAAAATAAATAAATATAATATACAAAATGTATTTTATTGAAATACTTAATCTACAACCATATCCTCTGAAGATTCCTTGTCCTTATTTGCCTGTATTTTTGCTATGTAAGCATCAAGGCTCTTGAAGATCTCTTGGAGGTGATCTTCACCAAGACCAAGTGAATATAGGTTGGTTATCTCACATTCTACCATCATCTCAGAGGGTTATCTAGATGCAGGCCTATATACTTGAGTTTCTTTCCCCATCTGATCTAGTGTATTATGATACTTGATGAACTGGTGGATGGAACTCAAGTTGAACATTATATCTCATGTTGACTCTCTATTAACCACTCCTTTGAACGTGTCCTAAACTTGTTAGACTAAAAGGATTTGATTTTTTTAATTTATTATTTCACATGATAATCTATTAATCAAATCCTCAATGTCATATATTGTATATATGGTCTTATCATATGTAGCCCTGGCCTTATTAATACTCTCAATGAGTATTCTTATTCTAAAATTGGCTTCCCTATCCAATTTCTCATGATCTAAATTAATTTTTCAATATCTTCTCTGAAATGAGGGTATTAGTTTCAATCAGGTCAACATCTTGAAATTTTGGGAATAATAGGTTCAACCTTTCAATATCTTCTTTGTATTTTCTTATTTTTTCTTTCAAGGATACCCCACATCTTTCAGAGTCTTGTAATAGTTCATTACTATCTCAAATACTCTATTTCCTTTTGTGATAATATTTTAGCCCAATATTTAATGGCCCTTACCATACTTCTAATCTCTATCACTTATTCAAGTGTTTCTTTTTTTGGGAACTGAGCAAGAGACTAAGTTAGTTGGGCTACTGGATCTATAAACCTCTTTAGAATTATTGTCAATTATTCAACTTTATTCTTTAATTCATCTTTTGTAACCTTTTCATTATCCATCCTCTCAAAAAGAGAGATAATGCTTGATTAAACATCATGTTTCACTCCCTCTCTTATGGGATGACCTAGCTACACTTTGGATATTTGATAATCCCCCACCACTTGATCTTCTTTTTGTTTATCTAGTGGGGGGAACTACAATTTATGCATATTTTTTCCTTGTTGAATCATATAATATCCTAGATATGGTTTTGGGTCATGCCTTTGATCTTTTAGATGCCTTCAATAGACCAAATTCTAGTTCATTGGGTGACACCATTTATTTCCATTTCTTCCCTATTGATTGCACATCCATCTTGGAGTGACATCCTATGAACCTGGTATGATCATTTATAAATATGTCGATGAAGTTGTTGCACTGGTGGTTATTATGACAAGTGTTATATAGATCACTAACATTGATTTTGAATCCTTGGCTAATGTTTTGACAATATCTTCCCTTTTTGTGGTTTGAGTATCCACAATTTTATCAATGAGTCCCTCTATCTCTACCTCTCAGGTGGTGGCTCAGGTTATTGATGGAGTGGAAGAGATGGGTATTTGAATGGGTGAAGTGAAAATGGATGTGCCTATCGAGGGTGTGGGATATATAAGTGACATGAGTAGAGGGGTAGGAATGGGTAGTTGAAATAAGGGAACCTATGGAAGATTAGAATCCAAGGTAGTGAAAAAGTCAATCAATGTGGTAGGAACACTTAGAGTTGATGAAATGGGGAATGTGATGGGAGATGAAAATGAAGCAGTAATTATCCCAGTGGTTGGGATGGCTAGTGGGATTATAGTCAAGATGACTAAATTCATAGTTATGTATTGTTGGGTGGTGTTAATGATTAACAGAGTAGTAGTGGATATGGGAGATGAGATGGAAGAAATTACAGAAGAGGAAAGTGAAAGTGAAGTCTAAGCATATAATTGTGTTGATTGGCTTATTAATAATGGATTCACTTGCATAAGTGAGATAGTATAAATGAAGGGGGAAATTATTTGAGGGTATTGTAGAGTGGAGACAAAAGGAGGAGGTGTTGTAGTTGGTGGAATAATAGAGACAAGATGGGAAACTATTTGTGTTTGAGCATCAGTTGTGTCCTCGATGGAATTTTCCATTGGTTGATCCATTTGAGTTGATGATGCTTCTTGGCTACTAGATTGACCCCTTTTATCCTTTTGTTTTTATTTCTTCTTGTGTGATACCACTAGCTTGTCTACCTATTATTCTTCAGTTCCATTGTTGGAACCTTCTGCTATTGTTACCACACCTTTTTCTTTCACTTCTCTCAACTTATCACTGATATTCAAGGTCTCCTTGGTGACCTTGACCCCTTTCCTCCTTATCTAGTTAATTTTTCTATTTATCATATGGGTGGTGTTATCCATTAATGAGAAGGACTCAAGTATGGGCCATCTGACTAATGGAAGAGTTTGATCAAAGATCTTGTTATCATATTAAACCCTATCAACTAGAGATACATCATCTATTAAGTCCTTAAGTATTGGTTCCATATAAGTTTTGATTTTTTCTAAGTTCATTCTAGAATAATCTATGAGTCTCACTTCCTCTTCATCTTGCATGTCTTCCTAGTAATATTCATAGTAGGAAACATGGGAATATGTTATGATACCTAATATATTGGTAATGTTTCTAGTCACATCATATAATGGCCTTACATCAAGAAATATTAAGGTCATTTGAGTCATCTCAACATCTACACATTTGGATTTTTATAGGGAAGGGTATGTATACCTCCCTATACTTTGCTCGACAAAAATTTGTGAATCTCTACAAGCTACCTCAAAAGTTCCATTAGATCCCATCTGTCACTTACATACCTTGGAAGGGTGTAATGACAACCATTGAATCCTCCTACTCTGATGTATGAATATGTTGGGAATTGAATGAATTATGATACCCAATTTTTGATCATAGAAGTTGTGGCATCAAATAATCTTCTCTTTTCTAGCTCTTTGTTGAACATAATTATGATGCAATATATGAATGCATCATTTACCCTTTTGAAATGTTATTTAATTGCCTCAAAGGTAAGGTTAGGATAATAAATAAAAACCATGTTGACCTGGTTATGATGTTTCTAAATGAACCATAGGTGAACTTAATGTTCAAAGAACACTTCTCATTTTGGAATTTAGGAAATTTAGAGCATGAGTAGCAGGTTTTGGCAATCTAGTTGCCTGTGGTGAAATAGCAGTAGAATAAGATGAACTATTACATAATAATTGTAGGATTTGATGGTTGGGAGCCACCTTGGCTTGTTACTTTGTGAACTCATGTTGATACTTAGTGAACTAACCCAGATTTAAGTTATAGACCAGACTAAATGGTTATGGACAACATATTTAAGCTAAGGTGAATTGTTTAAGGAAATGAGAAAAAGGAAGGGTAAAGAAAGAAAGAAACAAGTGATTGATAGTCTTATTCATGAACATTATGACAAAGTTTTTGTTAGACTAAGAATAAATTTAACCAATATGTAATGTAAAGTAGCTTATGCTCACATTTCACTACAGACCAAGAAAATTTTTGAGGATAAAATAAAAATACAAGTAAGGATTCAATTTACTTTAAAGTTTTGATATCACATCTAAATAAATAATGCACATCCTTGATGTAGAGCAAATAAAATGAATAAAATTCAAGATCCTTTCAACTAACCTAGCATAACACAAGTTATCAACCCTGTAACTAATGATACAACCCAGTGTTTGAAGAAACTATTCATATTCAAGACTTAGACAAGCAACTGAGAGACCAACTTTATTAGTAATCAACACATCAAAATGGACAATCCTTGAAAAATTCCTTGATTGTATTAATTGCTTTAAGTGTACAAAATTGGCTCAAAAATATCTTCCTTTATAAAATGGTAATCTATGCCTTTATATAAAAGTTAGGCAGTATATCAGTTAGTTACAAATTACAGGTGTACAAATATAAAGACATTTGTCTTTATAAACTCTAGAATACATGTGATTTTCACAATTATGTTGACCTAGAGGAAACAATGCTAACAAACTAACCTGTGCCTTTACAATGTAATATTATATTATAAAGTGTTACATAATTTTTATTAGAATAAAATATTTCTTTAGCTCACTAGTGGGGCCCCTGTTTGTTATTAGAGGATGCTCATGGCCTTCTCATGTTGTTCATCAACCAACTCTAGATCCAAAATATGTTTTATGATGCACTCCTCCTCTTGGTCTACTAGATCATAAAATTCCTTATCAGTTTTGGTCAAGGCCTCCTTGATGTTTCTAGCTTCATTAATCCTCTCACTTGAATTGAATATCATAACCAATATTTTGTTGTTATCCTACCTAGATTAGCTTTTACTTTTCCCTTGGATTTCTTAAGTCACCAGAGTGGCCCTATGCTTGAAATCCTCATCATTGATGAGGCCAAGGGTAGTATGTTGTGTAGGATTGGCAAGCATGGTCCCAAGAAGTTTTTCATTTATGTTTATGAGCCCTTTTCATCTTTTAGAAGCCTTTCCACCTTGGTATGCCAGGCACTCAAGCTTTAAACTTTATTAATAACAATCCCCAAGATTGTGCCTAGGTATCCCATAGTTATGGTTCTAAAGTTTGGGATCTATTTCTTCAATTGAATGTTGAAGAGCTAAGTAATCTTATCCTTTAAGGCCTGCCATTGGGTGACCAAGTCCTTGGCTAATGTACCTTATTCATCTAATGAAATCTACCTAAGATTCATTGACTTCAGTGCCTTAAACATGTCATAAAATTATTCATCTAGCATTTTGGTCATGGCCTCTAGGACTGATAGGATACCTTATTTTTGAAAATTCTCCTTTTATCTTTCTAAATTATGGATCCTTTATCTTAAACCCTAGAATCTAGTCCTGGATTGTTGTGACTATGCTTCTATCAAGATTTCCACACATTCTTCATGTATTACATCTTCACCAAGCTATTTTCCTACAATAAGGGGAAAACCTACAAAAGGTTCCACTTTTTGAAAGGTGAATTCTTATATCCCAACCATGGTTGTCCTAGTAGTAACTCTATCTAAGATTATTTTCTCAGGGTTGAAGTGCACTATTGTAATAGGCTCCTTGAATTTGGGAATCTTTGGGACCTCCATACTTGAACTACTTGATGATTCTATAGAATCCATCCTTTTGGCCTAATCCATCTTTCCTCCTACTCCCTTACAATGTCCCTCATCCAAGGCTGCATATCCTCATGAAGTCTAGGGTTAGCAAATCTTGTTAAGGCTTGAGAGTGAGAAAGAGATGGAATATTCTACAATTTTCCATAGATGACCTAGTCTGGAATGACTGGTCCATAGATTGTAAATTCATAACTAAAGAAATTTACTTCACTAGTGGGATGAGGGAATGTCAATCTAGGCCTCTTTTTTGGTGCCATAGGGACTAGTACTAATTTAGCCTTCCTTTTTTCTTGTGGTACCATGGGGACAAGTTCCTTCCCTATAACCTCTAAGGGTTATTCCTCTTTATCTGAATCATAGGTAGTTGTAAGTTCTTTGAGGGCACCCTCAAGTGTCTCTTTAAGCTCTAAGGTTATCATGTCAATGTACTAAACTGGGGAAGGTGGCCTCTATGGAGGTGTTGTAGGTAATGGACCCTCTCTAGGTCTCTCTTCCATCCTTACCTCTCCAACTTTATCCTTTCCCTTGACCTATTCTTCATGAACTTGCACCTTCTATTGTTGGGGTTGTGGCTTAGATTATTTTTCTTAGGGTTTCTCATGAGCTGTTCTAAATGGACCAAGCAATAAGTGATACTACAATGGATGCATCTACCATATTTCCCTAAATGGTTTGTTTTCCCTAATTAACATGTGCTATATTTTGATATTATGGCCCTAGATCTTGGCTAATACTTCCTCAAAGTTCTTATCTCTAAGTAGATGACATCATGAACCCTAAGATGATGCACATAGTCAGTCTTTAGGAGCTTTTTTTCCTTTAAATGATTAGCTACCTTATTCTTAGGATCCCACATTTGGAGTTAATTTAGTTGGAAGCCAAATGAATCCTTATGTCTAGACATGAATTCCACTTGTTTCCATTCCTTGATCAAGGTTTTCCCAATATTCAATGGGAAGGGGTAGAGTAAACCCTTCCTCTTCTCCTTGCACATTTTGTAAATTCCTTGGATGAGCTGAAAGGTAATTTCTTACTCTAAAAGTTTATTTTGGACATGCACTAATAGCATAAAAGGCTGTAAAATGATATCTTTTATCCTTATTAATATGCAATTAGGATAGTACCATACATCCCCTATCATTTTAACATATCTCTTGATGAGGAGGTGGACCCTAGGCATGAGAACACCTATAATATCTTCTACTAGATCTTGATAAATGTAGTCACAAATGAACTTCATATGATTCCTATACTTGAGGATGTGTAGTTTAGATTAGTAGTGTGAGATGGTTGTGTTGTCATCAAATTTTGCAACCTAAGACTCTCTATGAATCTCCTTCAATTTGATGTAAAATTGAATCATCTCTCAAGTTTGTGGGAACTTTTTGGAGAGATGAATCTCTAGAATTGAAAGACCTAGCTCCCTAAATTCTCTTCTAAGTATCTATCACCTATCTTAATGCTTTTTCATGAAAAGAGTTAAGAGTTGGCATAAAATGAAAAGTATGCTAGAGAGGTGATTCACCAAGAATATATCCCATAGACTATCATAATTCTACTAAGAAATAATGCTTTCTAAGACCAATTCCATGCATTGAAAGATCCTAACATAGTGTTTCAATGTGAAGGTAACATGCTTAGGATAATCAACAAGATACTTGACCTAAGGGGCAGATTGCAAATCATAGATATAATTACATACTTGAAAGAGAGCCTAGTACATTCAACACAATTCACATGACCTGTTAACATCAGAACCCTTGCTTAAACATGAAGGATAAAGGGAATAAGGATGATACTATAACTTAGATCCACTATACATCACTCACACACTTAGACAAAATGTTCACAACTTAGAATTGAACTTGTATTCAATGTCCAAAGGCAAAGTGTAATGTCATTTTAGCAAGGCTTCACCATACCAAAAAATGTGGTCACTTACAATAGCCAAAAATGGCTCAATTTATATAACTTTGAGTAAGAGAGAGATAATATAAGTTGAAGAGGCACAAGGACATGTGTCCACATGTGAGAATTGTAGACACCTAAATCTAGCCACTGATAACCTCCAACTATGATTTTGACCAGTTTTCACCTAAAATGCAAAATTTGGCCTAAAAACACTAAAACATGATAAATGATGTGAAAATAACATATTCAAGTGCCAATTTTGGCCAGGGTATCCCTAAATGAAGTAATATAATTTATGGGCCAACTAACTTTGATCAGTTCATTTCGAGTCAAAATGCCAATTTTGCACCTGGGTGCTCTGGATTGCTCTTTCCTATCAAATATTCTACATAAGATGTGTGCCTTTTTTATTTTTTTTGGTAACATTCTAAATGGTAATATGGTTCCAATTCATCTAACATGGACTTCCAATTCCAATCCAGTCAAATTTTGGACCAATAACAAGACATTTTGATCAATTTGAATAATTTGTGCACAAAGTGATTAATCATGCTTAAGAGTTAATTAACCCAAATCAAGGCCTAATAAATAATTCCATGGAAACTTATTGAAAACTTATTTTTATAAATGAATATTGAATATATACATCATCAGGTGACCTCATTTCTTGGGAAGACATCCATAGGCCATAAATGCCACAAATATTAAGATTCATGCCTCCCATGCCTCTTAATTTCTCATTCTAATGTCATGATGAGGATAATTATAAACTTAATTCCAAAAATTTAATTAATCCTCAATCACACATCTCAATCCCAGGATGGATGATTTAGGTTGATTCTAGACATTTTCAAAAAATTATAAATAAGAGGCCTCACCATATCATTTCTAAGACTTGAAAATGCAAAGTTATAATGCAGGATTGGTTCTAAAAGCTTCATGAAAATAGTGTTACCATGCCAAATTGATTCCAATCCAAGTCAAGCCACAAGCCAAAGGTGCTAAGTAGAAGAGGAGATAGCCAAGTCTCCTTTGATGAAGACTTCATGAGTACAAACTGAGCAAGCCACTACAACAAACATGTTGGAGCATCCAAGGAAGGTAAAAGAAGGTTTCTTTTGCATTTTATTTGTGTGTTTTATTCATGTTTGTTAACTAATCTCTCTCTAGTGTCTTGGCCTAGAGATGTTATGCTAGTTAGTGTGTTTCTTTCATTTTGTTTTCATTTTGAAACTAACACCATACTAAGCATCCTCTCTTGAGTCAAATTCCTAGATCGCATAATGGCACACCCAGTGGGACTAGATGCATCTCATAGTTGAAGAAGATCTTTTTTCAAATCTGAAATATTTATTTGGACCCTTAAAACTCTTCCAAATTGATTTTCTAACTTTATTTTGTCATTTTTGGGTGCTATGGTTTTACATAGTAACCGATGTCGACAAGATTGGCATCAGTTACATAGCTTAACTGACATCAATTAGCAAAACTAACATTGGTTAGATTTTGGTTAGCTAATGTAACCATCATCAGTTGTATATAACTAATTTTAGTTACTGTGTTTTTCCAAAAAAATAGACTTGAGAGCTATTTTTCCAAAGTTCATTATTTCAAACCAAAAAGAGCTTCAAATCTAAAGGACATGCTAACATTTTTGTTGTAGGACCAAGCTTGATATTTGCTCAAAAGATGTTTAAATCACCTTTTCATGTTTAAATATCAATTAGGAACCTTGTTTTGGGTGTTTAATAAAGAATTTAGATGTTTTTGGTGCATGTTTTCAAAGTTTGGAACTAAGACCAAGGGGTCAAATGAACGCCACCTCACTTTCATTTGGGCTTAAAATTGAACACACTTGTCAATTCTTATTTTCAATAGTTGTTTAGATTAAATTTTTTTTACAAAAAAAGAAATGTTATGTGTATTCTCTTCCATTTATCCCCTATAGGGAACCCTTGGAATCAAAAGTGCCATTCCTATTGCAAATAGCCTAGTCCAAGGCTTAGAAAGAAAGTCATCTAAATCACTTCCCAAAAACTCATTAAAGTTTGGGTGACCTTGAAAATGACCCTAAAGTCATTCTACTTTCATGATTTCTTTAGTTTTACGTAAACTTGGCTTGTGAGGGGGACTTCATCACCTCTCACAAGTTTTTTTAGGAAGCTTTGACCTAGGGTTTCATCTCCTAGCATTAACTTCATTTGGATCCTTTGGAGCTGCACACAGGACGTAGTGGCACTTTGGACATCATATTACACTAAGCGAATAGTAGGATGTAGTGGTTTCAAAAAGGACTAGACCTTTTTACAATAAGCCAAGTGATATAAACCCAAAATATATGCTTTTATTTTGCATTTTTTAGCATGAAATTCATTGTACAATTGATTCCCCTAGATCATTCAAAAACTTGTTAGATCTTAGAAAAATCCTCACATGTTGTGGAAGTATTGTTGGTTCAAGGTGCACCTCAAGGTCCATGTCATAGTACTATCATTTGAGAGAAGGGGGGTGTAAAAACCCTACTATATAATGTGCATTTACTTTTGGATGAACACTTAAAATCCTATCAAATGACATATATGGATGGATTCCCATAATACCAAGCAACCTTTTCAATTTATGATCTAAGAGCAGTTAATTAGTTGGTATTGTCCTAGATTAAAGTCTTGTTTGAAGTCAAAACTTGGTGTAAACAAACAATCCAAACCAAACACATAGTCCAAATTTTCATTTGAATAAAGAGGTGTTATACTACCCATGTGAGATCATCAAATTGCCTTGTTCAAAGATTCATCAAAATCTTGAGAGTCATATCATCCACTTTGGCATAGTTATTCTGCCTAATTGAGTCTAGACCTTTACCAAAGTTGTTTAAGTTCTTCACTTATAATCTAAATTCAGAATTGCACCTTTACAAGTTCATAGGGTTGATTTGTTAAGTGGGTTCACCATTTGCACTAAACTTGAGGGAACTTAGGTTTAATTTCCAATTTGGGTTGAAGGTTGTTTAAGATTTATAATCATTATCATCACTTGATAGACTTAAGCCATTTTATACTAAACACTTGCACTTTGAGTGTATGCACCATAACATTTTGAGTCAAAAAAAGTAGGGTTATGCTATCAAAATTATAGGAAAACATCTATCCCTTAGAGATTTTTCTAAAACAAACCTTTTTTGTCACACCTTTTAGGTGGTATGGCATCATTAAGCTGCCCAAAAAATTTCAAATATTGTTTCATAGACCCTCTTGCATAGAGTTCCAAAATTGTTCCTACATTTTCAGACCAATCCAAGTGTACTTTTGTGATCTTTTATCTAAAACAATTATACTGTTCACTTTTGTCTAGCTTGTTTGTCAAAAGAACCAAGTTTTATACCATTTTGTGTGTGAGAAAATAAACTATTTATAAAATTCCTTTTGTTTCATACCTTATACCTAGTTGATCAAGTTCATGTCCAATAATCAAAAGCCTAGTGTTTATTAGAAGTGTTTCAAATCTATTAGATTAAAACTTTCATCTATTTCAAAGTCTAGATTTTGACACCGTTTGGCCAAGATTCCTAGTGCATGCCTTGTTTGATCCTAGATTTTGACACCACATTTGGCCAAAATACCTAACAACATTTAAATTCCTAGATTAGACTGATTTAAAACACTTTGACCTTAGATTTTGGCATTTTTATTGTAGGTTCATTTACTTACTTATCTTTGTGTGAATAATGAAACATTAGATACTTCACATTAGCTTGTTGCCTCACAAATCTTTGCATAAACATTTTGATCATTTTGATGAATTTAAACCAAGTTGGAACATCATCTATTTTAGACATTATCCTTTTTAGAGTTTATATAACTCTTTGACCTTTTATCACAAAAGCATTGACTATGGATCCCAACATGTATTCCTACACTCATAGTGGACTCATGTATAATCTGGGGATTAGTAATGTAGTTGTATAGGAAGAAATGGTGCAAGACCCCTATGTGTATAATATTGCTTATGAGATGGATTCTTATCCCTCTTATAATACTCAATTAGGGGTACAAAGCCAAGATTAGTTGGATAACTATCTGGTTAACACACCACCTTATTCATAACAAGACCAAGAGCAAACCACATAATACCTAGCCACAATACTCGTAATAGATGAGCCAGTTCTTCAATAGTCATATTCTATTAATATGTCTTCTATGTATGATCCATTTTTATTTGAGTGACATTTGTTAGAGAACAAAGATGAGATTATATTTAGAGCCATAGAGGTAGGGGCCAAGTTTCCAGTAGACTTCCCCCATTAAAATTTACTAAGTCTAGGAAAAGTGCCCCACAATATCATTTACGATCAACAGGTTTATTCTAGAAATCCTATGGCTCTAGTCTAAACATCATGGAAGATCAATTTAACCAAATACAAACAACATATCAAATATATCTAAATCTAGCACATGATTTCAATCAGATGAACATGGTAAGTAAGCCTCTCATTGACCTAGTTCCTTCAATAGGAGTGTTGATAGAGTTAATTGGATAAGAGAATACAAATTTTGATCCATTCGTACAAACTACTTCGATAGATAACTTGATGCATATACCCATTATTGAAGAAGTGTCTTCAGACTCTACACTAAATAGTGAGCCAAACATAGTAGATAATGTGTAAACAAAATCCAATCTTGATCAAAGTGGTACTAATGCACAAACAATTAGCCAAAAACATGTGCCTATAGTTAATCCTATGAATAGGTCCTCATACAAGGGAATAGGAGTTTTTGCACTCCAACCTAAACCAGTTGCTTCTTCAAGTATAAAACCTATGGGATTAGGTAATAAAACAATGGCTAATGTCACACCTCAATGGTAGAATATGATGAACCCTACTCCTCAACAGGTAACAAGTAGTATTTCATAATAATAGTCACAATCTAGTGTATCAACAAAATAGAGGACAAATACATTGCCACCTCAATCTGGGGCAACAAATTTTACACCTCACTAAGTAATTACAAACATACCTCTTCAGTCATAGACTAATATGCCAATCCAAAACCAAGCAATGACTAGTCAACAACATGCAAATATTGGTCAATGATAGATGTTAAATTTGTAACCTGCTTTTAATTCCTCATAGAGATTCATGAAACAAAGAGGTCCTCATGTTTCTCAATCACCTATTAGATAATTGTTGGTTCAAAATGTGCCACAAATCTAAAGATAGGGTCTTCATCTACAAGTTACCACTCAATAACAAGGTTTGATTAGTTGGAAGCATGTCCCTTTTTAACCACAGCAGGCATAGTATAGTTATATCCCTTTGTCCCAACCATAAAATCCTCCAAGTCAAACCTTTATCGCCAACCTAAACCAAGATATTGCATAACCAAGTATGCAATTTCAAATACATCCTAATCCATGTATGTGTATTCCTGGTCCATTCCCCAACCAAACCAATTTACCCCAACAGGTATCTCCATCATACCCTAGTCAAAGTGTCCTACTTGTGACCTCCCAACCATCTACCCAAATCTCCCTCAAACTAATATTCCTTCCAGTTTCCTATCCTAAGAATTACAACAAATGAAGGATGTAATTGTTGCGATTCAAGCTAGTAAACAAGCTTAAAAGTTTAAATTGGATGACATATATTCCTATCCATTTAACATGGAGTATTTGTAGATATCATTTCCCCTAGGATATGAACCACCAAAATTCAATAAAAACAAAGGGAAAGGTGACCCTAAGGTTCATTTCACCGAATTCTTCATCATATGTCAACTAGTGGCATATAGAGACATATATCTTTTGTCGTTATTTCCAAGGATCTTGGTTGGACAAGCCTTGGAGTGGTTTTTGAAGTTGCTCAAAAATTTAGTAAAAAATTTTGATGATCTTTTGATAAGTTTGTGTAGCACTTTTCCTATAATATTGAGCATGATATTTCATTAGTGGACTTAACGCAAGCAAAGCAAAAATTTGGTGATAGTTTTTAAAGTTATTTATAGTGTGAGAGAGCCCTTGCAAGACATTTCACCCATAGTTTACTAGATAAACAATTAGCTATTATGCTTACCAAAAAATTTCATAGTGAGATAGCTTATCGTATGGAAATACAATGTGCACATACGTTCAAAGAGATCATTGATAAAATCTTGTTGATCGAGCAGGTGCTCATCAATAAAGGAATCATCAAGCTTAATTGAAAAAATCAAAATCAAGGTACCAATCAAGGAAATGACCAATATCAACGTCCTATTCAAGTTTCAGCATCGCAACTGACACAGGCCACTAACCAAGAAAGATCGAAGCAATTAAATCACAATAGGAATGTTGTGGGAAATGGAATAACTGAATCCTAACATGTATCAATGGTGCAAACATCATTTGCACCACCTTTTTAGCCTACTCCTACCTAGAAACCTCTCCAACCAATGCCGTAAGCATAACAACCAAGACCTATACAACAAATATAGTAGTCATGATCATTTCAAACCCCTCCTCCTAGGAGAACCGTGCCTATATATCGTGTCTTTAGTGACCTAAGAGAATCTATTGAGTCTATATTTTACAAGATTATTGCTGCTAATATAGTTAGTTGGCCTATACCAAAGCATTATCCATAAGGCATTCCTTTTCCTAATTGGTACCATGAAAATGAATTATGTGACTATCATCGGGTCAACGGGTATAATCTATGAAGATGTGTCCAAATTAAGCATTTAATTAAGAATATGTTGGAGAATGGGAAGATAACATTGGATAATGGTGCTTCCACTTCTAATCAAACTCTTGGGATTTATAAAAACCCTTTTCCCCAACATAAAATCAACAACAATAGAATAATCAGTAACAACAACGGCTAGTACAGGAGCAAAATCAACATCAGAGGCCGACCCAGAAAAATAACTAAAATCAATAGCAAAACCCACAATGATAGAACAATGGACAAAACCAAGTTCAGAATGGTAACCACCAAAAAACCTACCATGTAGTTTCACATGATTACAATAGGGTTGTAGGTCATATTTTAGGTGGTAGCATTAATACCATCTTCATTAATCCTAGACCAAGCACTAATTAGCCTAGACCATTGCTAAACAATAATATTCAGCCAAATTACATGGATAATCCTTCTTTGACCTTAGAGTGTATATAGGCAAACTAGAAAACTAGGACTTCCCCTTTTGGACCTTATATTGATAACTCATTCTTTCCACATGACCATATGTAAGTGCATCATGTTAGGTTGTGGAGCTAAAAGCTTCACTGATGCAAATGGAGGAGTTTGCTAAGTGACAGAGAAGTTGACATCGGTCTGATCAACCGATGTCAGTCATATTCAGTGTACGCAGTGACTGACATCGATTAGGGGTAGGCCGACATCAGTTAGACAGGAACCGATGTCGGCAGCCTATGTGTGCATGCATTTGCATGTGTCTCTGAAACTGGTCTATTTTTGGATGGACAGTTAGTTTGCATGTAAAATACTAATTTTAAGTCTTGAGTCTGTGTTTCTAATTATTGTAATTAGGAAGTCTAATTATTGTTTTTATGGGATCTATTTAAGAGACCCATGGGCTGTATTGTAAATTTGTAGAATCAAAAGGGTTCTATCCAAGGGAGAATCATAAGGACTTGGTGAGGCAAGGACAAGGGTTCTTTCAGGTGTGTAAGATCTAGGTCGGCAGGTGTGCAAGGCTAGGTTGATCTGCGGTATAGCAAGATCAGGTGAGATCTACATGGTAAGTAAGGTCGGTTGATCTGCAAGTGTGTGTGTGTGTGTGCAAGGTCAAAGGAGATCTGTGTGGTAGCAAGATCAAAGGAGATCTGCAACACAACAGGTAGCAAGATCAGGTGAGATATACTTAGAGTATGTGGTGTACTCAGACTTGGAGTATGTGTGTGTACTTGGTGGTATTGGTAGTATTGATACTGACTGGTTGAGGAATAACTCTGTGTTTGAGTTGTGACCGTAATTGAGAGAGTGAACTCTTGAGGGAGAATTACTGGTATGCCTAAGAGGTGTGGGAAGAGTGTTATTTCTTCATTGTATTTCCTTCTAGATGAGTATTAATACATATTGTATTGTCTCTCATATTCTGTGTTGTTTTTGATTTCTAGTTACTTATTACTTTTGGTTAAATTCCGTGTTTAGTTGCTTATACAAAGGTAATCATGTGTGCTCTTAGGAGCTATTAGATCCTAACAAGTGGTTTTAGAGATTGGTTCACTAACACCTTGGTTTCGGAGCTATGTGTAGATCCTATCAATTGGTATCAAAGCTAGGTTGAAGAAAAGCTCAAAGTGTGTTAAGTGTTTGTTGATTACAGGTCACTCACAAGGGTTTCTGTTGGAGTGGGAGTATAGCAATGGTAGAAAAAAGTAAACTAAGAATGGAGGAATTCAATGGAAAGAATAATCAATTATTGAATTATGGAAAGAAAGAGTAGGTAAAGAAAGATTTTTGGTTGGTAAAAGATCAGCATGAAGGAAATAAAGAAGCAAATGATGCAGGTATTGTTGGATGGTATGCTCTTATATGTTTCTTAGATAAAGTAGAATCTTGGTTTTTAGATTCTGTTGCCTCTTTCCATGCAACCCCAAATAGAGTATTTTTCCATGATTATGTCTAGGGAGACTTTGAAAAGATTTGTTTAGGGGTTGGTGAGCCTTGTCAAATTGTTGGCAAAGGGAAAGTGCAGCTGAAATTGCAGACGAGCAACATATGGGTGTTGAAGGATGTCATGCATGTCCCAGTCTTGAAGAAGAGTCTAATTTCTTTAGGAAAGTTGGGTGATGAGGGATGCATAGTAACTCTCATAGAAAAATCTTGGAAAGTTTCCAAGGGTGCACTTGAATTAGCATGTGGTAAGAAAGTAGGTACTCTTTATCTATCTACTTTTATTACTGATTCTCCTTCTAGTTTATCTACTTCAAATGTAGATGCAAAGATGTGGCTCTGTAGGCTTGGTCACATGAGTAGGAAGGGGATGCAAGTTCTTGAATCAAAAGGTAAGAGTTCAGATTCGGAGAGCATAGATCGAGATTTCTATGAGCAGTGTTATGCTACAAGAAAGGATCGGGTTTATTTCAGGAAAAGGAAATCTGATGTTTTTGACAAAGTGAAGAACTAGAAAGCCTTGGTTTTCATGGAGGAGATGATGGACAAAGATCAATCACAGGGGTTGAATAATTTTGAGTAGGGCAAGGTTGATTTGGACAAGGTTTTGATCCAAAGTATGCTTGTGGGTAAAAGTCATCACTCACAGGAAAACACAGTAACCGACATCGGTCAGATGAGAACTAACGTCGATCAGACAAGTATCGACATCGGTCATGTGCAGACCAAAGTTGGTGATGTCAGGCAGGTGGACACTGATGTCGGTCAGGCAGACACTAGCATCGGTTAGGAAACTGACATTGACAATCAGGTTGGTCACATGGAATCGATGTCAGTCAGGTGCAGACTGGGAGTTGACCGACATCGGTCACTGGTAGAATGGATTTTGGGTAGACAGCAAGCTATCAAGGAGTCTTAAACACCCATGTGGAGGACTAAAAGGGTAAGTAAGCCTCAAATTTGTTATTCCCCTTCTTTATACTACTTGTTGCTCACTGATGGTCAAGAACCAAGAAGTTTTAAAGAGGCAGAGAAGGTAGAATCTAGGAAATAGTGGGAGAATGTCATGAATTCTTTAGGAGAGAACCAAATAGGAGATTTGGTAGAGTTGCTAGTCAGAAAGAAAACACTGAAAGACGAATGGATTCCTTGGTTAAAGAAAGGAGAGAATGGACACGTGAGATGGAAGGCCAAGTTATATGGTCTTATGCAAGCTCCAGGATAGTGGTACAGGTTTGACAGGTGTATGACAAAGCATGGCTTTAGTCAATGTCAATGTAACCATTGTGTTTACTTTACCAGGTTGGATAATGATTACAACATTATCCTGTTACTGTATGTAGCGTATATGCTTGTTGCAGGTTCACATATGTAGGGATTTGTTGAGCTAAAGGTAAAGGTAGATCAGAGGTGTGCCAGGAAGGATTTAGGAGTGAAAATCCTTGGCATGAGTATTTCTAGAGACATGGAAGATCATAGGTTGATTTTGTATCTAGATGATTGTGTGAATAAGGTAGTGGCGAGGTTCAAGATGTAGGATGCAGAACTGATTAGCACACCTATAGATGGATAGTACACAGAACAATGTCCCAAATCACATGATGAGGTTAAGTACATGTGTACTAGACCTGAGGTTACCCAAGTAGTGGGAGTTGTCAGCAAGTTTGTAGCCAATCCAGGAAAGAAGCACTAGAAAGTAGTTCAGTGGATTCTTAGGTATCTGAGAGGGACTAGTAGTAGGGATTCATGCTATGCAAGGTTAGGCACTTCTCTACATGGGTATGTAGATTTAGATATGGTAGGTTACTTGGATGACAGGAGGAGCACCACAGGATTTGTGGTGGTTGGTCTTCAAGATTGAACTTGAAGAGGGATACAAGCTAGGAAACAAAATTAGATGATGTACATGTATAGGTACAGATGTAGCTATTTATCTCCAAGTGGGAGATTGTTAGGTTATGGAGCTAAAAGCTTCACTGATGCAAATGGAGGAGGTTGCTGAGTGATAGAGTAACCAACATCGGTCTGATCAACCGACGTTGATCATCTTCAGTGTATGCAGTGACCAACATCGGTTAGGGGTCGGCCGACATCGGTCAGATAGGAACCGACGTCGATAGCCTGTGTGTGCATGCATTTGCATGTGTCTCTAAAATTGGTCTATTTTTGGACGGATAGTTAGTTTGCATGTAAAAGACTAATTTTAAGTCTTGAGTCTGCATTTCTAATTATTGTAATTAGGAAGTCTAATTATTATTTGTATGGGATCTATTTAAGAGACCCATGAGCTGTATTGTAAATTTGTAGAATCAGAAGGGTTCTATCCAAGGGAGAATCATAAGGACTTGGTGAGGCAAGGACAAGGGTTCTTCCAGGTGTGTAAGATCTAGGTTGGTAGGTGTGCAAGGCCAGGTTGATCTATGGTATAGCAAGATCAGGTGAGATCTACATGGTAAGTAAGGTCGATTGATCTACAGGTGTGTGTGTGTGTGTGTGCAAGGTCAAAGGAGATCTGCATGGCAGCAAGATCAAAGGAGATCTGCAACACAACAAGTAGCAAGATCAGGTGAGATCTACTTGGAGTATGTGGTGTATTCAGACTTGGAGTATGTGTGTGTACTCGTTGGTACTGGCAGTATTGATACTAACTAGTTGAGGAACAACTCTGTGTTTGAGTTGTGACCGTAATTGAGAGAGTGAACCCTTGAGGGAGAATTATTGGTACACCTAAGAAGTGTGGGAAGAGTGTGATTTCTTCATTGTATTTCCTTCTGGATGAGTATTAATACATATTGTATTGTCTCTCATATTCTGTGTTGTTTCTGATTTCTAGTTACTTATTACTTCTAGTTAAATTTCGTGTTTAGTTACTTATACAAAGGTAATCATGTGTGCTCTTAGGAGTTGTTAGATCCTGACAAGTGGTTTCAAAGATTGGTTCACTAACACCTTGGTTTCAGAGCTATGTGTAGATCCCAACACATCAACAACCAAGACTTGTCATATCTAGTCCCACACCATTCCCAACATTTTTTAACAATAATGGTCTAGTATTTATTCTTGATTATCCAATCACAACTCAAAGGTCAAAGATTGCTATCTCAAGCCCACAATCATTTGCCTCATTGCCTATCATCCAACCAACCATTCAACCTCAGAATAAACCATTCACTAATGACCAAGACAAGAAGTTTGATATTGTGGAACAATTACAAAAGACATTAGCACAAATTTCTATTTTAGATTTTCTATGAATGTCAATAATCCATAAGAACATCTTGAATGATTTTTTGACCCAATCCACTATTTTTAGTGACATATCCCCTAATAAATTTCAAGCTTTGGTTGGACACCTAGCTCTAGCCCAATAAGTCACATTCAACCAAGCGATATGTCTTCCCTTGGCCCGCTCCATAATAATCCATTATACATAAAAGTTTATATAAGATGACATAAAGTGAAATGTGTCCTTATAGACAATGGATCCAGCCTCAACATAGTATCTCTAAAACTCATCAAGCTTCTTGGGTACACAATGTAAGATCTCAAACCAAAAAAAATAACTATCAAAGCCTATGATAATCAGGAAAGAGAATCACAAGGCACCATTAGTTTGCCAGTTATCATTGGGCCTTTGACCCATGATACACTTTGTCATGTACTTGATCTTGAGTTATCATATAAAATGATTCTAGGTAGGCATTGGTTACATGAGATTCATGTAGTCCCATCAATGTTGTACCAATGTATCAAGTTTTCCCACTCAGGGATGGAAGTGAATATTCCAAGAGATTTACATCCATAAGAACATTACAAGCATCTTGAGGCTGAATTTCAAAACTACAATTACCAGTATGGCATGAATCTAAGTTCTAAGTAGGATAAATGAAAAGCTATACTTATTGTCCCCTCACTGGATAATTGCATAGATCCTAATACCTTGAATTCCCTTTCACACATGCCACCTCCTAAAGCTTCTAATCATTTCACCATTTCAGATAATGGACCGAGAGAGTATGTGACCCATGATACATTTCATATTGCCAATCTTCCTTAGAATTTGAAAACATTTGGGCAACCTAAGTCATCCCACATATGCATTGGCAATAAAATAATAAAGATAAGGGACTTGTCACATTTGTACTAGCATTTGGCCTAGGACTTGACCCTCTTGAAGGGGATGAATCATGGTTATACAATGACAACCAAGATGATTGTTATAAAAATGAAAAGTATTATATTTCCAATAGGAACATGGAGCATCACAATTATGGAAGATGAGGCCTCAAGTTGAATCAGCAAGGAACCATCAAGCCAATTTCCATGAGTAAGTATGAAATACCTTATGGAGTTGGATTTAAATTGCTTGGGGTGACCCCACATATCTTATTCAAACTCCTTCACCAATGACTAGTAATGATGATGCTGACAATGAAGCAGAGTTTGATCATAGCCTCACCTTTGATAACCTAGCTGAGACCAACATGTTTGATAACAATGCCATTTTTACCCTTACCTTGGCCATTTATCATAATCCATTACCATTATATTATCCCCAACTGATAGATTGGGACCAACAAGAATCTAGTATGTTAATTGATGAGTTCCAAAATGATGAGGTATTATGTGACTTTTTAGGCCTTAGAGACAATGTTCCATTGAAAGATCACAAATTAGGATTCTCAATCACATTGGATCCTGTAGCCTATTTTGGAGAGTGAGTGAACATCATTAGCCAAAAACAAATAAGTAAAACATTGAGGTCCTAAAGTGAAAACCTCTTTGAGGTGCTTTCTAACTAGGGAAAAAGTAAAGATAAAGGCCATTCTAGTGGTGAAAACCTATTTTAGGTGCCATTAGATGGGGGTATTCATTCTTCTTCAAATTTAGACTAGGAGACCACCAATAATGAACTTACCTATGGATCAGAGTTTAGCTTTGAGCAACAACAAGTATTTGATCAAATTCTTCAAGAATTTCTAACTATTTTTGTTACATGGCTAGATCTCCCATTAAAGGACTCAGATTCATCATGCTTAGGAGAAGTTGAAGAGCAAGTTCTAACAGAGGACCGTGACATAATTCAACAGTTCAAATCATTTCCTACTATCCTAACATCATGTCTTTACAACTCTATTGAGAGAATTTGTAGATATCTTTGCATGGACCTATTCTAAAATGCCAGGTTTAAATCCCACCTTGGTTCTGCACCACCTTATGGTTAATCCTAATGCCAAATTAGTAAAACAAAAGATACGTAAGATGTATCCTTGCATTGATGTATTGGTAATGAAAGAGTTGGAAAAACTCTTATAAGTAGGATGTATCTGATCCATTGACTACTTAGAATGGATTTCTAATTTGGTACATGTTAGTAAAAAGCCTGAAGGGATCAGAATTTATACTAATTTTTGAGACATCAATAAAGATTATCCTAAAGATGATTTTCCCTTGCCTAATATTGACATGATCATTGACACCATGACTGGTTCTGAAATAATTTCACTCATGGATGGATTTTTAGGATACACTTAGATTAGAATAACACCAAAAAACCAACATATAACAACATTCACCACTCTATGGGGAACATTTTGTTATCAGGTAATGCCATTTGGCCTTAAGAATGTTGGAGCTACATATCAAAGGGCCATGTCTATCATATTACATGATATGATGCATGATATTGTTGAAGACTATGTTGATGACATATTAGGAAAATCCAAAACTAGGGCTAACCATCCAATAGTGTTACATAAGATATTTGAAGATTATGAGAGTACAAAGTTAGAATCAATCCAAATAAATGTGTGTTTAGTGTAACTTTAGGAAAATTACTTGGCTTCATCATGTCTCATATAGGTGTTGAAGTTGATCCAGCTAAAGTCCATTCTATAACTAAGATGTTGCTGCCAACTAATTTCAAGCAACTTTGTAGTTTATAAGGTAAGATCCAGTCAATCCAATGCTTCATCTCTCAGTTAGTAAAAAAGTGCCATCCATTTACACACCTTTTTAAAAATGGAGTTGCATTTCATTGGGATGATCACTACCAAATAGCTTTTCAACAACTCAAAGACTATCTTGTTAATCTACCAGTTTTATTACCTCCTATGCCAAGAAAGTCATTCTTTTTATACCTATCAGCTACCAACCATGCTCTGGGGGCACTCTTGGCTCAACATGATGACAATGGAAAAGAGCATGTTCTGTTACATATGAACACAACTATGTACCTATTGAAAAAGCTTGTCTGGACAAGGTCTTCGTAGCTCAGAAACTATGCCATTACATGTTGAATAATAAGGCCATGGTCATTTCAAAAGTAGATCCACTCAAGTATCTACTATCTAAAATATCTTTGCAAGGTAGAATGGCTAAATGGATCATGCTTCTTAGTGAGTTTGACATAGATTATGTCAATTAGAAGGCAATCAAGGGACAAGTTCTTGCAGATCAACTTGTGGAAACACCTCTCACAGACACACAACCACTCACATTTCAATTTCTTGATGAATCCATAATGACCCTCATTGACACACCCCTTGATGAGCAACCCTGGAAGTTGTATTTTGATGGTTAATTTACTACACATGGATCGGGGGTAGGCCTATTATTTATTACACCATAGGGGGATCTAATCTCAAAATCATTAAAAATTAGCTCTCCTTGTAAAAACAACATGGCTGAGTATGAAGCACTTATTACAAGACTTTGATAAGTAATGCATTAGAACATATCTCATCTCCTAGTTTATGGTGATTATTAGTTAATCATCAATCAATTCATAGATCATTTTTAGACCAAATATGACAAGCTGGTTCCATATAAATCCATGGTTGACACTCTTAAGCAAAAAATTATTAATATTCAATTTGAGCACATACCAAGGGCTAGTAACAGAACTGAAAATGCCATCGCTACTATTGGCTCTCTAATTTGACAAATCGATCAAGCTAGAGAGTATTAGTTCCTCATTGTTAATTTGTTAACATCAACTCATGAACCTTCAACCATTGCCATGATTTGTGATATTGTTAGTCTTAATTATATCTGGTACTCAGATCTTTACAACTACCTTCATGACCAAGTTCTGCCACCTAACCTATCTCAAAAACAAACTAAAGCCTTCATTCATCATTCCACTCATTATACTTTACTTGGATCCAACCTTTATCATCACATTTTTTATGGAACTTTGATTCATTGTTTAACTTTAGTAGAGTCTACACTAGCGTTAAGAGAAGTTCATGAAGGATTATGTGGAGCTCATTCTAGTGGGGTAGTCCTATCCAAAATGCTCTTGCATATTGGTTATTATTGGCCCACAATGGATGTAGATGCCACTGCATATATAAAAAAGTGTGATAAATGTCAATGGCATGCTAATCTGATTCATGCCCTAGCAAAAAATCTAAAACCAATGTTGACGCCATGGCCATTTTCTACATGGGGACTTGACCTCATTGGGAAGATTAACCCCACTTCATCTAATGGCCATAAACATATCCTTACCACCATCGAGTATTTCACTAAGTGGGTTGAAGCTATACCCCTCACTTACATGACTGGAAAACAAATTTCCAAATTCATTTTTAACCATCTCATTTACCACTATGGTATCCACTCTAACATTATATCTGATAATAGATGATCATTCAAAAATAGGGATGTAGACCAGCTACGTACTGAATATAACATCACACAACATTTTTTTATAGATATTACCTCAAGGTAATGGCCAAGCTAAGATATCCAACAAAACCATTGTCAATATTCTCAAAAATATTGTCAATGATGTCAATCATGATTGGCACTTGCAAATATTCCTTACCCTTTGGGCATACCATATGAATCATCATACCCCCATCAGAGCCACTCCATACTCACTTGTTTATGGTACTGAAGCCACCCTTCCCATTGAGGTTGAATTTCCTTCACTACACATCTCTTTCAATCATGTCCTGGATGATCATGACTATCAAGTAGCTCACTTGTAAGAGCTAGACCTACTTGATGAGAAACACATAGCCATGCTCAATAATCTTCAAGCATATCAGAATTGACTCAAAGGCCACTATAATTGATGTGTTAAATATAGAACATTTGAACTTGGTGATCTTCTTAAAGAAAACCAAAATAATATCACAGCTGAGAAGAAGCATAAAGGGAAATTCAAACCAAACTGGATAGGGCCTTTCATCATTATTGTAGATTATGGATCAAAAGCATAAAATATTGCCACACTAGATGGAGATGAACTTCTAGAGCCGATGAATATTATTCATCTCAATCAGTACTATGCTTGAATGATAAGGTGTATTGTCTGTAAGGACCATTTTAGTTATGTCATTTTATCACTATTCTTCTTTTTACAAAAACCATCCTTATCCATCCTCTTTGTCATATCCATTTTCCACTTCTGACCTATTAGCCCAGTGTGTTCTAAATCCTAGCTCATTTGACCATGGTTTTTTCCATTTATTACATAGTTTTAGCATCGACGTATCTAATCAATTTCATCAATTAGTTCAAGTACTTCAGATAGAGATCATATTTTAGGGTAGTGTGATAGAAGTTTTGATAGTTGCATCCTTCATTTATTATGCCTTTCTTACAATCAATCTCGCTTCTAATTATAACTGACTTTGGGAAAATTAGTAACATCGATCTATGTCATTGTTTCCTAGTTATAACCACCTATGGGAAAACTAGGGGCAACATTAAGCCTTGACGTACCAACTTGCCACTTCTGATACCACACTGTGCCTTTTTACCAATTGTGCCTATTTTATTTGAATTAGTTGCTACACTTAGTGAATTCCTTCATTGTAAGGGCAGAACTAGAGTAACTTGCAGTCTTAATCTGGGACTATGTAGGCAGTGCTCAATACTTTTTGAGGTCAGTTTAGTCACCCTAAGCCATGCTCTTGCCATTTTGCGAGCAACCTAAGCCATGCTCTCACTATTTTTTGAGAAACCTAAGTTTGAACACTCTCACCATTTTATGAGCAACTGTAGTTTAAACTCTCTCACCATTTGTGAGCTTAACCATTTAATGTCTCATCATTCTTGATCAAGTTGAGATACTTCAAAACAATTCCAAAAACATTTAAAATTTTGTTAGAAAAGAACAAAAACATTGACCACTTCTTTGCCTTAAGGATTCTAGGAACCCTTATTAAATTACAAGAAAATCACTTGTCATTTAGTTTCCCCATCCTTTTTAGCCTTATTCTCTCATGCGCTTGCCATTTTTCAAGACCATTCTTATTCTTCTATCGCATCCATTTCTATTTTTTTCCTTAGTTATCACATTCTTTCCATTCCCTAGGAGAACTATATTTGGCCTAAAGTTTTTTATCATATATTACATCCATGGAACTATGTAGGTAACATCCACTTGCCTAGTGCATATGGAGACAACTCAACCACCTTCTTCCTTTTCTTCTACTCCCCCATTTTTGTTTGTTTGTTAAGTTGTCACCTATTTTATAGGGGCAATGTTCATATGGTTTTTATTGCATTGTTTGTTTGTTTGCTTGCTTCTTGTTTTTTTGTTTATGTGCCTATTTATTTGTTTTTATCATGGTTTCCTTGACCTAGTTTATGTGTGTTCATTGGGTGATTACTTTACCACACTTACAATTTAATCCATCCATATTCATATGTTTACATTGTCATCATGGTTTCTATCATTAGTGCATTATTTTCTATTGAGTATTAGATTACAGGAGTTAGTCTTCATGCATATTTCAGCCAAATCCTCATGATGTTATAGCATGATGCCTACTGATATGTGCTAAAATAAACCTTGGTTTTAAGAAGTATATTCAACAATGGTGGCATCTCTTTGGCATTGCAATCCCAATTCACTCCCAATCATATCCCAAATATATTAATTAACCATGAAAGAATTTCAACCTTTATTAGTTCAGATGAGCATCTCCCTACTAGTAGGATATTCCAATTCATCATTACCCTCTATGTTCATTTATCATCATCCTCAGCCAAGTTTATCCCATTTACCATAATTAGGGTCCAATGATTAAAACTACCTATGGGCAAATCATTGCACACCATCCCACCTACATTTCTCAATGATTATAACCATCTTTGGGCAACTCATTGTGTTGTCATCACTTTAATTTTTCTTCCTATATAGGAGCATGTTATCTTATTTGTCTATCCTAACTAGGGTAGCTCCATCTTCTCAATGATTATAACCACCTTTGGGCAGATCATTGTGTTATCATACCACATTGCCACTATCAGTGTACAATGTTTATAACCACCTTTGGGCAAACCATTGTGTACCATCCCAGTTGCATTCTCAATGATTTTGACTACTTTTTCAATATCATTGTGTTTTTACCCCATCATCTTTCCTCTCGTTGGTCCCCTCATTTCACTTCTTTCTTTTCAAGAAAACTATTTGTTGACTTACTTGTGCTAACCATTCCCTCAAGGGGGCATCATATAGTTAATTTATCATTATTACAGTTATAGGCATATATGACCTTTTCATTCTTTGAGAAGACATTATTGTACTTATATCTTGCAATGCCTTCCCAAACAAGGGCAAATTGTAGACACCTAATTTGGCCACTGATAACCTCCAACTAGGGTCTTGACCAATTTCCACCTAAAATGCATAATTTGGACTAAAACACTAAAACATACTAAATGATGTGAAAATAACATATTCAAGTGCCAATTTTGGCCAGGTCATCCCTAAATGGGGTAATGCAATTTATGGGCTAGCTAACTTTGATCAATTCATTTTGAGTCAAAATGCCAATTTTGAACTTGGGTGCTTTGGATTGCTCTTTCTTATCAAATCTTATACACAAGATGCATGTCTTTGTTATTTGTTTTTGGTAAGATTATAAATAGAAATATGGTTCCAACGCATCTGACATGGACTTCCAATTCTAATCCAATCAAATTTTGGACCAATAACAAGACATTCTGATCAATTTGAGTAATTTGTGCACAAAGTGCTTAATCATGCTTAAGAGCTAATTAACCCAAATCAAGGCCTAATAAATAATTCCATGGAAAATTATTGAAAAATTATTTTTTGAAATGAATATTGAATATCTACATCATCATGTGAACTCATTTCTTGGGAAGACATCCCTAAGCCATAAATGCCACACATATCAGGATTCATGCCTCCCATGCCTCATCAAAGCCCTCCATGCCTCTTAATTACCCCTTATTATAATATCATGATGAGGATAATTAAAAACTTAATTCAAAAAATTAAATTAATTCACAACCACACATCTCAATCTCAAGATGGACGGTTCAGGTTGATTTTATAAATTTACAAAAATCTATAAATAGGAGGCCTCACCACATCATTTCTAAGACTTGAGAATGCAAAGTTATAATGTAGGATTGGTTCTAAAAGCTTCATGAAAATAGTGTTACCATTCCAAATTTATTCCAAGCCAAGTCAATCCACAAGCCAAAGGTGTCAAGGAGAAGAGGAGATATCCAAGCCTCCTTTGATGAAGACTTCATGAGCACAAACCAAGCAAGCCACTAAAACAAGCATGTTAGAGCATCCAAGGAAGGTAAAATAAGGTTTATTTTGCATTTTAGTTGTGTGTTTTATTCATGTTTGTTAACTAATCTCTCCCTAGTGTCTAGGCCTATAGATGTTATGCTAGTTAGTGTGTTTTTTTCATTTTGTTTTCATTTTGAAACTAAAACCATACTAACCATCCTCTCTTGATTCAAATTATTAGATCACAAGAATCAGTTAAAATTGTATGTGAAAGAGGAGTGAGGTGAGTCATTCCATGTTAGGAGGTCTACTTATCCAAAATAAGTCATGAGAATGGTGAAAAGTGGCATAAAACCTTCAAAATTTGCATAGGAAATTGCCTCCAAATATGATCCATGAAAATTTGAAACTAAAAATAGGAGATTTAACATATAACACTACTCAATGGAAAAGGAAATCATCGTGACAGTTAGAAAATGCTCCTTCTAACTGCTAGTCATCCTTTAATCACCTATGTTTATTGATTTCATGGAAGCTCTTTAATTTGGTTAGCTGCTAGTAATGACTTGAACCATCAACCTATCCATTCTTTGCTTATTTTGTCTCCACCAAATGCTCAGGATCCTGCCATTTATTACTTCCACATTTGCCCTCAGGTTCCTACCAAGCCTTTTTTGACTCCAATAGCTAGTTTCCATGGTTTGAGACTGACATTTATAGGGCCATCACCTTCTTTATGTATTTTTTTCAAACATTTATTTCCCTCAGACTTCTATTTCCCTTGGACACTTTATTTTGGCAATTTTCTCGAAACAATTCCTTCAGCCAATCCTTCTAAAAGAAATATTTTGTGTTTTCCCAAGCTTAATTTACATGGACTTCTTCCCCATACTTATCAACTTTTTAGCCATTATTTCAACATTTTCTCCTAAGAGAATTCATTCAAGTTTTTTGCTTGGCAATTCCTATGAACAATTTTATCGAACAATCTTTCAGGCCTTTTGTTTCCTTTGTATCAAAAAAATCTCTAAAATAATTGGGCTTTGACCTCTTTTTGATGTGGATGAGTTTTATGAAAGAATTCCTCAGATAATCTTTCTGAAATAATTCCTTCAAACTTTCTATTTGGCCCTTCAAACTTTTGTCTTTTTTCCCATTGACCGAAAGAAATGGTCCTTTAGAAATCTATAAATGACCCTTTGATACTTGGAAATGTCCCTTCAAAAATTTGAAGATGACTTTTAGAACTTTTGTTTGGTCCACCTTCCTATGAAAATACCCTTCAAATTTTTTGTAAAGTACCTTTGGCTTTCTGAAAACATCCCTTCAAAAAGGTTGAAGTGCCCTTTAAAAAAGTTAAAAATGACCTTTTTGGAAAGATGGAGGTGCCTTTTAGAAATTTGAAGATGACCTTTTCAGCTTGGAAAAATATCTTTCAGGGAAATTGTGTGGACAATTTTCTCAAAGGAAATAGTCTTCATCTTTAGGAAATCAGTCATAGATAACTTGTCCAAAAGAATTTAGCACTTGGCTGAATGAAAAGTTTGAAAGAAATAATCATTTAGTCAAGTAGGTATGACATCATGAAGAAATTCTTGGATGAGTTCCTCGTAATGGCATTGAATTTCTTGGCTAGGAAAATGTTGATTACATCTCTAATTGGATGGGTAAGTTTTTCTTTAACCATGAAGTGTATATAAGGGACCCAATTCTTGTTCACATAGGAAGTCAAATGGGCTCAAAAGGGTCATTATTACCCTAATGCCCTCTCTGAATTGGAATATAGGGATTTTACCATCAAGTCTTCTAAATACATGGGGTCCTTGGATCATCCAGGGTATAAGGATAGAGTCCAAGTCATGGTTACCGATCCATTCCTTGATTTTGGTCAGGTCCACATGGGGGAGAGGGAGCTTATAATATTTCTCAAAGTCAACAAGGGAAATATAGGCTATCCCTTTTTAATTTCCTTCTCTAATGATCCACTCATTTTCAATCCTAAAATCAACAAAAATTGGGGAAAGGACATCAATATAGTGCAATACCTCTAGTTTAGTTGTGGCATGATGGAGGCTAGTCATTTGGACTACAACTAGGTCATAGTGCCTCCTACTGATGGTGGTGATCCTCTACTCCTCCTTGGAGATGGGTTATAACTCATCTATCATGAATAATAATTTTGACCAATTCCTAATGCCTTGGATGTTTAATGATGTCAGGTCTAATTCAGTGTCTTTGAAGATCCAACCTTCATTATTTGTAAAAAAATAGAGATCAGTCTCTTATTTTAATTGTTGCTTATTTACCTCCATGATATTTATCTTGGTTGATTACTTACTGGATTGAATATGACAACTGTGAAATCTCTTTCGTGCTTAAGATCACAATTGAGCTCTTCTTGGATCAAATTATAACAAATTGAATCTATTTGGGTCATTTTTATGTAGGGTTTTGAGCTTTAATGACAGATAATATCTAGGTCTTGGCTTAATACGTGCCTTGGATTTGATTTATACCTTTTCCTTTATACCTTTATGTTTTCAAGGCCATGAGATCTCATATTTTGTCCTTTTTAACTTACATTATGCTTATGTGGCATTGGTCTGAACCTTTCACAACATTTTCATAAATGTCATTCGAACACTAGCCATTAGCTTTTTAAAATGCCACTTCATTTCACTTTGTTGGATCAAAATCTAGGATTAGTGTAAGCCATTTATCATAATTTTGGTCTCTATATTTTAAATGGTTCCATTATGACACTTGGTATTTTCACAAATCCTCTTTGTGTTGCATATCTTTTGTCAGTTGCCAGCTCAAATGAGCATTGGTCACGTGTCAAGTTCATGGGTCTTTAAAATGTTATGAGCATTTTGTGTCATCAAATAAAATCTAATGACAAAGCTTGAACCATTAATCGTCCTATCATCTATGGTCTAAATTATCTTGTGTCATGCATCTAACTTGTGAGCTCTCAGCGTCTCATTAAAAATTCCTCTACAGGCTCGCATCATTGGATCAACTCCCAACAACGAAGTGTGGACTATAAATCTACATAAATGATGAACATTAAGTTAGTACATCATTAAAACCATGACTTAATATTAATTCCCTTAGGCTAAGGTTTGTTGCATGTTTATTAAGAAAAAAATAAACCTTAGGCTAAGGAATTTATGCTTAAGTTTTCTAATTAAAACAAGGAACGAGGGTCTAAATAGCTCAAGCCAATGTATGCATTGTATTAATGAATATAAAGTATACTTTAGCCTAACTATTTATGTTTGGGTCTTATGAATATTCTCAAATCATGAGGCCATTCCCATCCCTCTAGGTCGAGGATTCTCGTATTGAGCATTTCTTTTCATTGTAATGCCATTTTCAATCTTTCTAGTGAGACTTTTGAGTCCCCTTTTGATCTAGAATAAGATATTCCATTGGATTAAATTTGATAGTCTCATAGGCATCAAATACACCCTAATGGGCATTTAAATGACGATCATACGAACGTCAAGTTTAAACCAGTGGAACTTTCATTTTAATGATCCTTAAAGTTGATGGTCATGCAGTCATCAAATTCATCCTTTCAAGCATTTGAAAGATGGTCACATAGATGTTAATTTTAAACTAGTAAAATTGTTATTTTAGTGAGCTTAAAGTTGACGGTCATGTAGTCATCAAACTCATCCTTTCGGGTATTTAAATGATGGTCACACAAACTTCAATTTTAATTTCATTAAAATCTTTAAGACCAAATGTGAGGATGCCACTTGGCACCTCTATGGGGCTTCCTAATATTGTGGTGTTAATTCTCTTCATTGGATCATAATCTGAGATGAAGTGATAGACACAGGATCTTGATCCGAGGATTTAATCTTGATTAGATGCTTCTATTAGGTGGGTCCCTTTTCTTTTGGTATTCATATATGATGGTTCTATGTGTCCAAATTTTGAGCCTCATGCATTCTTTTGACTTTTAAATTATGCTTTTCTCTATCCATTGGGGACCTAGTGAGTGAGCATAGATCATTGATCATCGAAGATGCATGCTACTTAAGTCGAAGTTGAGGCCATCCTCACTCTGTTGGATTGGACACCATGATGAACTGACAATCATTGGATCCTGTAAGATGGAAGGCAGTTAATATTAGGACCTTAAAGATACAAGACTTAGGCTTAATGTTTTTATACTAAGGTCTTGATTGTGTCAATGAACACATCAGGGCCTTAGGATAAAAAAATTAGACTAAGTTAGGAAATATTTAAGACGACCCTACATGTCAAACATTAGTTAGGCATACGGGGAACCTTAATCAGGGAAAACTGACAGGATCAAGTCTTGGGGCTAAGTCATGTTAAAAAAACATGATTTAGGCCTTAGACGCAAGTTTTTAAAATAGGTCCTAAAATGTATCTTTAAAAGGCTTCCCACCAATTTGGTTCCTACCATAATTCAAATTTGAATTGAGGGTCTGTAAGGGTTTTAGGATACAAGATTTTTAGGAAACACACACCATGAATCCTGTAACTAAGAACCATAAAGAACACTTATGAATACCATCAGCCCAATTTAAATCAAAATAACACCAAGAAAGCTAGCCATGAACAAGGTGGATGATCTTCAAATTCTATAAAAGACTCTGACATGCTAAACTTCCATGCTTTATTCTTAGGTTTCTTCAAGGGTCCCAATTTTGAAAATGGTAGTATGTTGGTCCCAACAAATGGTGACTCATGGGGGAAACATAGAAATACGTTATAACCTAGAGGCTCTAATTTAGAAAATTAGTTAGGTCATCCACTTCATTGGATCCAATATCATCATCCAAAATAGGTCATGGTTGAAACAAACTTTGCACTTATGGGTTAGGGTCAAACACCAAGTTGTAGTCAAACTATGTGTGCTTTGATTCCACTTACTATTTACCATAGGGTTTAAGTAACAACTTCTAGGCCTCATGTCCTTAGTCATTTACTAACTTGTAACATTCTAAGATGTTCATTAAGAACTATGATTTTATCCTAAGGAAGGTATGGGCATTGGCCCCAGTAGAGCTACCATTGGCTCCGCTCAAGGCCTTGCTCCACTACCAGCTAGGTATCCATATTCCCAGTGGAGATTACCAGAATCACCTATACCTAAAATATTTTGATTTTGCAATGATTTCTTTCTATTTTCTAGACTTTTATGCTTTCAAAAAGGTTGGGAACCAGAATAGCCAAGTTTTAGGATTTGGTCAAGTATTTAATCTTTGGAAAATCATCTAAGGTTGCAACTCTAATCCCAGGAAAGGATGTCGATTAAGTATTATTTTGGGGTATACCTTGATAGTTTGAGTCTTTACTCCATAAGTACAAGGTTTGTTAAAACTAGTTTGAGGTCAAGATAATGGTTAGGCCCTTATGACATGATTAGCCTTTTCATTGGTCTTTACCAATTTATCCATGTTATATCATTATGCTTTATATTTAAAAATCATGGCCACCCATTTCATGGGGTTCATACCTTCATTCCTAAATTTAGGGTAGACCTTTTTAAGTAAACCTCATAACTTCTAAGCTCAATATTGTCCCTTGGGACTTATTGGAATCAAGGAACGAGGCAACAAGAAAGAAACACACAACATAAGGTAAGAAAACAAGCAAACAAAGGAGAGTAAACAAATATGAACAAACCTATTTACAAGCCAAGGACAAGAAGGAAAGAACATGAAAATAAAATAACTAGCCTACCCAATCTGATCTAATCACCTTACAATTTTACTCCATGAAGAACCTAAGAGGGGCAGTAGAGAAGTAGTGCTTGAGGTATTTCCCATTAGTAGGCAATGTGAACTCTGCCCCCTGTAAATCCTTGATCTTGAAGGTGTTTTTTCCCAATGTCTCTGTAATCTAGTATGGGCCAATCCACAAGGGTGTGAATTTTTCATGCTTACCTTTAGGCTCAAATGCTTTGTCCCAAAGTAGGACTAGGTCTCCTTGTCTGAATATCTTGATCCTTGATCTTTAGTCAAACCATATTTTCACTGTGGTTTGATGTCTAATAAATTTATCAAAGGCTTTCTCTCTTGCATCTTCCATCTAGATAATGTCTAGTAGCCTAGAATTGGCATGCTCTTGGATTTATTCAATGTATTCTTGCATAAATTTGTATGTGGGTAGCTTGAGAGTGATGGGAAAGATGGGTTCTTATCCATACACTAGAAGAAAAGGTGAGGCTCTCAAAGCTTGTTTAATCCTTATCCTGTCAACCCAAAGTGCAAATTTAAGTAATTTATGCCAAGTCTTGAGCTTATCTTTAGTAGACTTTTTTACTGCATTCATTAATTTCTTGTTTGTAGATTCATAGACTCCATTCCCTTGGATATAATGATTAGAGGAAAAATTAAGTGTGACACCATTATCATAAGTGGATTTAGTCATCTCTATTGAGATGAATGTAGACCCATTATCACACACTAGAGAACCTAGGTTCCCAAATCTAGTAAAAATATTTTCTTCCAAGAAATTGATCACTTCTTCAGTCCTGCATTGTTTGGTGGCTATAGCTTTAGTCTATTTGGTGCAATAATATATGGTAATCAGGGCATATTTATGGACTTTAGAGGATTTAGGATTGATTACCCCAACAAATTATATCCTTCATTATGAAAATGGTTTGTCAATCATGACTGGTTGCAGAGGCATCATTGCCTTTGGCTCTTTGGTGCTAAAAAATTGACATGAGTGGCATTCCCTCACATGTTTGCAAGCATCTTTGAAAATTATTAGCTAATAGTAACTAGCCCTAAGAATTTTATGGGATATGGTTCTCCTAGATGAATGTCCACTACCTATATTTTCATGAAAGGTGCTCATGATTTAGGTGGCTTCTTCTTGTGAGACACATCTTAAGTAGATCCCCTCAAAGTTTCTCCTATACAAGATCCCATTCTTGATCAAATAGTGGGTTTCATTCAATATTAGAACCCTCTTTTGGTCCTTGGACAGACCTATAGGATAAGTATCATTAATTATCAAGTTTATGATTGAATCATACCCTTTATTAGCTTAAATTTTTTTTTGATCCACTTCAATAATACTCAACCTAGGGCTGGTGTTACCAAAAATTTGGATCAAACCTTGGAATCTTACCAATTTTGTTGTTTTAATTTCCAAGTCATACTCATACAAAAATGACATCCACTTACCTCTACATTCTCCACATGCACTTTATTTCTAAGGATGTAATGCTTAAATTTATTTACTACCTTTACTAGTGCTTATGCTTGATTATCAATCAAAGAATAATTCAATTCAACATTCTTAAAATTAGTGCTCATAAAGGCTATTGGGTGATCACACCCATCAAATTTTTGAGTTAACACAGTATCCATGGTGTGGTCAGATGCAAAGGAGTAGAGGTAGAAATCCCTTGAGAAGTCAGGACTTATAAGGACTGGAGCTTAGACAATGTCTTCTTTGATGTCATCGAATGCACTTTTGGATTCTTCATTCCATATGACTTTGGAATATTTCTTTAGGATATCATTTAGTGGTTTGAATTTTTTTTCAAAACTATAAATGAACTTTCTTACAAAGTTTATCTTACCAAAAAATGACTTTAGTTCTTTCCTACTATTTGGAGGCTATATTCTAGATATGGCCTCCACTATCTCAACATCAATGGAGATACCATATTTGGTTATAAAATTCCCTAATAATTTACCTTCAGTCACACAAAATATACCCTTCTTAGGGTTTAAGGAAATGCCATACCTTTTACATCTTTTAAAAACTTGTTGCAGGTGCATGAAGTGATCTTCCCTATTTTTAGAAAAAACTATTAGATCATCCATATATATGATAATTCACTTACCAATTAGGACCTAGAAGGTATGGTCCATGTCTCTTTAAAAGGTAGTTCCTACATTAATTACCCCAAAAGGCATTGTCTTGTAAGAAAAGGTTCCCCACTTTGTTGTGAAGGTTGTTTTAATCATGTCTTCTCTATCTAGTAGCACGTGGTTGTAACCTAAAAATCCATCAAGAAAAGACATCATAGTTGAACCTAAAATAACTTGAATTACTTGGTCTAGAGAAGGGAGAGGATAGATATCCTTTTTTGATGCTTTGTTTAAGTTTTTGAGGTCAATACAAATCCTAATCTCACCATTATTATTCCTGATTGGCACCAAATTGGCTACCCAAGTTGAATTCCTGATGGGAAAGACTATCCTAGCATCTAGTAATCTTTTGACCTCTTTGAATATCAGGGGTTCTAGTATAGGGTTTACTGGTCTTTGCTTTTTCCTAAAGGGCTTGAAACTATCCTTAAAGGGTATAGTATGTGTAATGACCCTTGGATCAAAGATCTTTAGATCATCATAGGACCATACTATGATATCCCTATATCTAGTGAGGAGTTCCTTGGCTTTCTTGTTTTTCATATTTGTACAAGCTCTTCCAATATTTACTAGCCTGGGCTGATCTTGGAGGCCAATATTAATGGAATTATAATCTTTCCCACTTACCTTGGGAACTTTCATAACTTTAGCCAATTTGTCTTGATCAAATAGTGTCTATAGAGAAATCATCCCTTTAGGTATCTTATTGTCATTTACTTGAATGAATTTACCATCAAACTCATTCTCTCCAACTACGTTTTCATTAGCCTCATCAATGACATTGGCATCAAATGCTCTAGAATTGGTTATGAAATCAAATAATTATTGGTCATCATTGAAGACTTGGAAATGGTTGACATTATCAGGCACTGAAGGATAAGGGATAAACTCGATATTGAATTTAGGGGAATATTGGTTAGGCATGAGGTTTACTACAGTAGATCCCAACTCATCAATAGCTTGGTTTTCTTCCCTTGGAATAGAGGTGATGCTAAAAGCATAAAAGTACTCAATTAAATCCCAAACTCTAAACTTATATCTCTTAAGATATGAGAGTTTACATTGGTATTTGTTCTTACTTGGTTAACCACTAGTTTTAAGTTTCCATAAACTAGTAATTCTTTAGCCTTATTCTTTATAGAAAATTATAGACCTAGGAAGAGGGCTTCATACTCAACAAGATTATTAGTGCAAGGGAATTAGAGTCTATAAGAAGCATGGTACCTATTGTTAGTAGGATTAGTTATGACAATGCCAACACCTGATCCAGCCTTGCATCTAGCACCATCAAAATGTATCTTCCATAATCCAGGAGTAGTCTAAATATTTCTAGGATTACCTACCTTATCAACTTCTAGGGTAAAAACTCCTAATTTTGAGTCAATTATGTTGACCCTCTTTTTCACAGCATTGTATTGGGTTATCATATGTTTCATCCTTAGCTCTCTCTCAACCTTGATTTTATTAGGAACTCCCTTCTAAGGTAGTCATAGATGGGAGAAATCAGTGGACATATAACCATTAAAGGCCTTGGTACATTCCCTACTCAACAAGATTCTATAAGCATCAAGTATATCAACAACTTGAATATTAATGAACTACTATACTCTAGGTTTAGAAGCTAACTGCATATGAACATTTAAGAGTTCCCCAATTACCTTAACCTTTAATTTGTGTAATTGGGTGACAACCCTAACAAAATTGATAGGTGTTAATCCAAGTTGTTTGCATATGCCTGTAGGCATGATATTGGTAGAAGCACCTGAGTCTGATAAGCAATTATGTAAATTCTTACCAAATATCCTTACTATGATCAAGAAAGGGAAAGATTCATCTTTGGCCTTGTGCATAGTCACATTGGCATGATCAGCCTTGGGAGGCTTGTTGGACTTCAAAGACTCTACTAGTAGGTCCCTTTGCTCTATAATTTATGTCAATTCATTTAGGGTGATGTTAGATTTTATCTTCTTCATGTCCTCAACTATGTTATAACTAGTCTTGGAAGAACTAGGAACTTCAATATTGGTCTTAAGGATATTCCCTTTGGGGGGCTTAAGATTGTCGCTTGAAGAAGTATCTAGAGGAGTTCCAAAATTATTTAGAGGTGTTGAGGTAGTCAAGGGTTGTCTCTGATCTCTATTCCTCAAGGGGTAGGTCTTCTTCAAGAATTATTGAAATGCCTAAATCTCTTCAGGGATCTCGCCCAGTTCATTTTCTTCTTAGAATGGGAAATCAAAGGTCTCTACCATGAAAGCTTGATTAGATGGCTTGGGATGAGATGTACTTACACCACTATCCTTATTTGGAACTACTTTAAATTTGTCCAATTCCTCTTTAAATGCCTTAAAAGCTTTACAAAATTCGATACAACCAATCTCCCCATGCTTATTTATGCAATGTACTCTACAATAGTCATGTAGTGCAATGTCTATGAGGTTAATATCCATGGTCTTCTTTTCAAGAGATGGGTCATTATTTATATTATTATGGAAGTTGTCATTCTAAAACCTATTACCTAACCTATTATACCTTTGAAACGAGAAGTTCCTACCAGAACTTTCAGCAATGTTTCCAACTTATTTTTACAACTAAAGGAAATAAGTTCTTAACTTTTGGACCATCTTTAAGATAGACTCATTCTCAATTTTAGGGGTCTCAAAATTGTGCACTTCATTGTTGTTAGCATTAGTATCTAGTATTAATACTCTTTGATCTCCTACTCTGAAGCCATTAGTGGTAGGCTGACTCAAGAATCCTAGGTTCTGATTAGGGGCAACATGACTTAAAGGCAACTAAGTGAGATTTGGGAGTTGGTTTATAGCTAAGATGTTATGGTTATTATTGGGGGATAAATTCATCATAGGCATGTGTGGGTTAATTTTTGGCATAGAGTATTCCATTTTTCCTTAGGTTGCATCTAGTCATTGATGGTTACTACCTCAGAGTAGTCCCTAGTTAATGAGGCTATGGCTGGCATGGACCTTTTCAAGAATACAGAGGTCATGGAATCCATTGCATATTTATAGATCTCTAAGGCTAAGACATCATCTAGTTTGTAGTGATCTATAGTCCTGCTCAACATCTTATGAAATCTTGCATTGAAAGACCTAATGGGTTCACTAGCATCCCTTCTGATGGTTGTGAACTGATGGTAAATAACACAAGGCCTAATAATTTTCCCAAATTGATCTATGAACACATTATTGAAATTATCCAAACTAGCGATGTAATTATTAGGTAAGTTCAAGAACCATTCATTGGTAGAATCTTTAAAGGTGAAGGGGAATAATCTATAGGCTATATCTTCATGCACAATGTTAAGAAATATTAAAGTAGCCTTGTAAGACTTTATGTGTTCCTCAGTAGTCACTATACCTATGGGAATGAATGTAGGCAAATACTTCTTAGGGTTGTGTGGGAGGTCATGCACTACACCAGGTACATTAATTAAGGAATCTCCTAACCAAGCCATTCTTGGATGAAGGTTGAAGGCAAAGGTACCTTAAATGGGTGAATTTGGAAGGGATATGGATGTCCTACATCTACCTTTGTCACACCTAGTTCTTCTATGCACTTCAAGTTCAAGCAAAGGTTCTCAAGTTTTAGAATGTAATCTTGTCTTAATCTTAGGTAGTTCCAACTTGAAATTTGAAGATCGTGCCCAAAATACAATATATCACATTAATCTTTACAAGGAAAAGAGTTAAACATGTATATTGAGCTTATTTTTCAAAGGTTGTATGGAAAAGCACAAAGGATGCTGACATTTGACTGAATTAGCTTAAATATGTATTTAATTTTGTGAATATGATCTATATTTACAAATCTAATCTTAAAAAGAGTCTAAATATATGAAAGATATGCCATCCTTTGATCCAAATAAGTTGTTCTGACTTTAGATACTATGGATTCTCAAAGTTTCTTGTAAACTTACCCATAACAAGCATTAACACCTCAAAGAACTTTAATATTTGTCTATGGTAGCACAAAGGTGTGTATTCAATAGCAAAGATCTATGATCCTTATACTTTTAAGCAAATATTTCACTTGAAAATACAAAGATACACTAATCTTATACTAGAACACTCTATGATTAATATGGGCTTAAGTAATCAAGCCCTCCTTCTAGCACTAGTGGAGTTTCCCTTGTTGATGCTTCTAGATGAACCACAGGTGCTCTTAATGTTCAAATAAAACTTCTCATTTTAGAATTTAGGAAATTCAGAGCATGAGTAGCAGGTTTTGGCAATCTAGTTGCCTATGGTGAAATAGAAGTAGAGCAAGATGAACTATTTCACAATATTTGTAAGATTTGATGGTTGAGAGCCACCTTGGTTCATTACTTTATGAACTCATGTTGATACTTAGTGAACTAATCTAGATTTAAGCTATAGACTAGACTAAATGGTTATGGATAATGTACTTGAGCTAAAGTGAATTATTTAAAGAAAATAGTAAAAGGAAGGGTAAAGCAGGAAAAAACAAGTGATTGATAGTCTTAATCATGAACATTATGACAAAGTTTCTATCATACTAAGCATACATTTACCTAGTATATAATGTAAAGTAACTTATGCTCACATTTCACTACACACCAGGTAGAATTCTAAGGATAAAATGAAAATATAAGTAAGGATTGAATTAACTTTAATGTTTTGTTATCACATCTAAATAGCTAATGCACATCCTTGATGTAGAGCAAATAAAATGAAGAAAATTAAAGATCCTTTCAACTAACCTAACATAGCACAAGTTAGCAACCCTGTAATTAATGATACAACCTAGTATTTGAAGAAACTATTCATATTCAAGACCTAGACGAGCAATTGAGAGACCAACTATATTAGTAATCACCACATAAAAATGGACAATCTTTGCAAAATCCTTTATTTTATTAATTGCTTCAAGTGTACAAAATTAGATCAAAAATATCTCCCTTTAAAAGATGGTAATCCATGCCTTTATATAAAATTTAGTTAATATACCAGTTAGTTATAAGTTACAGGTGTAAAAAAATAAAGATAATTGTCTTTATAAGCTCTAGAATACAAGTGCTTTTCATAATTATATTGACCTAGAGGCAACAATGCTAACAAACTAACATGTGCCTTTACAATGGAATATTCTATTACAAAATGTTACATAATTTATATTAGAATAAAATATTGTTTTAACTTACTAGTGGGGCCTTTGTTTGTTTTTGGAGGATGTTCATGTCCTTCTCATGTTATTCACCAACTAGCTCAAGATCCACAACAGGATTCATGATTCACTCCTCATCTTGGTCTGCTAGATCATCAAATTCCTTGTGATTTTTGGCCAAGGCCTCCTTGATGCTTATAGCTTTGTTGATCCTCTCACCTACATTAACTATCATATCCAATATTTTTTTATTATCTTGCCTAGATTAGCCTTTGCTTTTCCCTTAGATTTTTTGAGTCACCAGACTGGCCCTATGCTTGAACTCATCATCGCTGATGAGGCCAAGGGTAGCAGTTTATGTAGGATTGGCAAGCATGGTCCCAAGAAGTTGTTCAATTATACTCATGAGCCCTTTTTCATATTTTAGAAGCCTTTTCACCTTGGTATGTTAGGCAGTCAAGCTTTGAACCTTATTAATAACAATCTCCAAGATTGTGCCTAGGTATCCCATACTTATGGTTTTAAAGTTTGGGATCTATTTCTTCACTGAATGTTGAGGAGCTGAGAAATCTTGTCCACTAAGTCCTACCATTGGGTGACCAAGTCCTTAGCTAATGTACCCTATTTTTCCAATGTAAGTTACTAGAAACTGTGTCTTAGTAGATGACACATGGTGACTTCTACTATACTTTGCAAGGGACACATGGCACATTCTACTACAACTTTATGAGGGACACATGGCGCATTCCACTACAACTTGAGGTTTGATGGTTCAATGGTTCAAGCCTTATTCTCTTTGATAAGTGTTTTGAAGCCATTGAACCTTGAAGCAGTTGAACTTTGAACCTTGACAAATGCCCTTAACTCTTGTTGATGATGTTGAACCTTTGAACCCATTGAACCCATTAAACCAAAATGGTTCAAGGTTCAACAGTTCAATGGTTTAATGGTTCAAAAATTGCATAGAAGCTTGCCGATGAAATCTTTTGGTTGAGCCAAGGCATTGAACCAATCCTGAAAATGACTAAGTGTTGGAAACTTGTTCTTTTGATTGAACTTGCTTATAGAAGCCTTTGAACCTACTGATTTCAAGCATGTTGAGTCCATAGAAACATATCTATAAAGTTCATAGATTTAAACCTATAGATTTTGTAGAAATGAGTCCGTAGAACTGATGGAGTCCATATAAATGAGTCCGTAGATTTAAGCCTACAGAGTCCGTAGATTCAAGCCTGCAGAGTCTGTATAAATCTAAAAAAGCTTGAATAATAAAGAATTTGAATGCCCATAAAAAATTTTGAGAAGGGGAGAGAGGATTTTGGTCTGTTTGTTAGGTTGTGGAGCTAAAAGCTTCAACCCTTTGCAAACTGAAGGAACAGATGGTTGCTGAGATCCAGGAGCACCGGCATCGGCAGCAGGATCGACGTTGGCAGAGACCAGTGCAGAAGGCCACCGGCGACGGCAGGAAGTCGGCCGACGTCGACAAAACTAGACTAGCAGGGACCGGCATCGGTCGCCTGTGTGTTCTTGAACTGCTCGTTTCACAGACAGTTAGTTAAGTGAATGAAGAGTTTGCATGTTGAGACCAGCCAGAGTCTTGGGCTGTGAGGATAATTGTCTAAATTAAGAGTCTAAGTTATTGTTTGAGTTAAGGATCTATTTATAGACCCATTGGCATGTATTATTTAAGGTATGAGATAGAAAGGAAGAGTTCCTTCTAGTTGTAAGATCTGTGAGTTGCAGGTTGTTGCAAGCTCATTGGGGATCTACATGTAAGTTTGGTCTTTGAATTACAGGTTGCAGATTCATGAGAGATCAGCTTGAAATGCTATAGAGTGCTTGGTGTACCGGCATGGTTATTACTAACTGGTTGGTGAGGTGAACACCAATTCTGTGTGTGAGTTGGTTGTTGGGACCATTTTTTGTGTAGGAGAGTGTGTGTGAGAAGAATTACTGTACACTTGAGGTGTGGCGAACTTCTGTAAGGTGAAAGAGTGTGGCGGCTCTTTGATGTATTCTTTTCTGTATAGTGTTAATACAAGATAGTGTATTGTCTCTCATATTCTGTGCTATTGGTGAATTCTAGTTACTTGTGTTTCTGGTTATTTCCGCATATTCAATTGCTTATATTTGGTAATCATACTGTGCTCTTTCTGAGGAGCAAGATCCTAACGGGTGGAATTAGAACAGGTGTGTTTGTTCTTGGATTTACCTCCACCCCTCCTAACAAGTGGTATCAGAGCTTTTGGTTGGGATACTAACAGATTGGTGTAGATCTGGGTAGTGTGTTTTGATTACAGGTTACTCATAGGGTTTATGTTTGAGTGGGAGTTGAGCAATGGCAGAAAATAGTCAACTACGAATGGAAAAGTTTAATGGCAAGAACTACCAATTATGGAGGATGCAGATTGAGGACTATCTGTATCAGAAAGATTTGTACTTACCGTTGGGTGGGGTTGCTAGCAAACCCTTGGATATGAAAGATGAAGAATGGGAGGTTCTTGATCCGAAGGCTCTGGGATCTGTTAGATTGAGTCTTTAATCATCTGTGATTTCCAGCTTATCACAGTGTAAGACAACGGTGGAGTTGATGAAATCTTTGGCAAATTTGTATGAAAAACCCTCGGCTTCTAATAAGGTATTTCTTATGAAGCGTTTATTTAATTTGCAAATGTTAGAAGGTGGATCTATTCATAGCCATCTTAGTGATTTCCATGGTTTGGTAAACTAGTTAAGTTCAGTCAATATTGTATTTGATGATGAAATTAGAGCTCTCTTAATCTTGTGTTCATTACCTGAAAGTTGGGAAGGTTTGGTAATGGCAGTTTCTAATACTGTCTCCTTCAAAAGTCTTAAAAGTGGATGATGTTGTGAGTGTGATCTTGAATGAAGAGATACACAGGAAAAGCATAGGTGAATCATCTGGAGATGCTTTGAGTGTTGAAGGAAGAGGAAGGCCAAGAGAGAAGATAGAGCGTGGGAGATCAAGGTCGAAGATGGGCATGAGATCCAAGTCCAGGTATGGCAGAATAACCTGCTGGAAATGTGGAAAGCAAGGGCACTTAAAGAGAGATTGCAGATCGGGTGAAGATCAGCATGAAGAACATGGAGAAGAAGCAGATGTTGTAGGTTACGTTGCACAGGATGCTCTGGTATGTTCTTTGGATAAAGTAGAATCTTGGGTATTAGATTCTGGTGCCTCTTTTCATGCATCCCCACATAGGGAATTTTTTCATGAGTATGTCCAGGGAGACTTTGGAGAAATTTGTGTAGGAGATGGTAAGCCTTGTCAAATTGTTGGCAAAGGCAAAGTGAAGCTGAAATTGCAAACATGTGACACATGGGTGTTAAAGGAGGTCATGCATGTCCCAGTTTTGAAGTGGAATCTGATTTCTGTTAGAAGTTTGGGTGAAGAGGGTTGCATAGTAACTCTCACAGTGGACTCTTGGAAGGTTACCAAGGGTACACTTGTTGTAGCTAGAGGTAAGAAAGTAGGTACGCTTTATCTATCTACTTGTTTTACTGATTCTCTTTCTGGGTTATCTACTTCAGCTGCAGATTCAGAGATGTGGCTTAATAGGCTTGGTCACATAGATAAGAAGGAGATGCTGGTTCTTGAGTCAAAGGATATGCTTTCAGATTTGGAAGGCATGGATCATGGTTTCTGTATGTAGAAGAAGAAGGTTACGTTTCTTGAGGAATCCGATGTTAGTGACAAGAACAGGAAAGCCTTGGTTTTCAAGGAGAAAGTGACGGACAGAGTTCAGCATAAGGTGCAGAGGAATTCTGAGCAGAGCAAGGGTGATTTGGACAAGGGTTTGATCCAAAAAGAGCTCATGAGAAAAAGTCAGGTCTCACAAGAAAAACACAGAGACTGATGTCGGCAGGAAAACCGGCGTCGGTGTCCAGACAGGGACCGATGTCAGCTATGTGCAGCCTGACGTCGGTGACTCGGGGCAGACAGAGACCGGCGTCGGCCAGGGGAAACTGACGTCGGTAGGGAGGTAGTCGCAGGGAACTGACATCGGTTGGCTGTAGACTGAGATGTGACCGGCATCGGTCATTGAGATGAATTTTGGGTGGACAGCTAGCTGTCATGGAGTCTCAAGCGCCCATATGGAGGACTGAAGGTGTAAGTAAGTTCTTAAATTCATCATTTCCCTTCTTTACACTACTTATTGCTCACTTATGGTATAGAACCAGGAAGTTGTTGAAGAAGCAGAACAGGTAGATCCAGGAAATAGTGGGAGCTTGGCATGGATGAGGATGTGATTCCTTGGAGGAGAACCAAACAGGTGTTTTGGGTAGAGTTTTCAGCTGGAAGTAAGCACTGAGAGACGAATGGATGTTAAGGATGAAGAAGAGTGGAAATGGATACGTGAGATGGAAGATCAGGGTATATGATCTTGTATTAGCTGTAGGGCAATGGAGGTTTGATCATTGTGTTTCTCTTTACCAGGTTGGATAATATTAGCTACATTATCCTATTTTTTGTATGATGTGCTTGTTGCAGGGTTACATATACAGGTATTGCTGAACTAAAGGTAAAGTTAGTTCAGGTGTACGTCATGGAGAATCTGGGAGCAGCAAGATTCTTTGGCATGAGTGTGTTCTAGAGACATGGAGGTCTTGTTGACTTTGTTTTAGGATGATTGTGTGAAACCGGTTACCACGCTGATGGTTAGATAGTTCACAGAACAGGTTTCTTGATTCACATAATGAGGTTGAGTGCATGGTATGTACTAAACCTGAGTTTTCCCAAGTAGTGGGAGTTATCACAAGTTTGGAGTCAATCTGGGAGAGTAATACTGAAGGGCAGTTCAGTGGGACCAGCAGCAGGTGCACATGCTATGCAAAGTCAAGTTCTTTTTCTACATGGTTGTAGATGCGGATGTGGCAGGTAATTTGGATGATAGGTTTTGCACCACGGATTTTGTGGTGGTTGGTCTTCAAGAGTGATCTTGAGGAGGGATACAAAGCCAAGGGAACAAACTAGACAGTGTACAGGTTGCAGCTATTTATCTCCAAGTGGGAGATTGTTAGGTTGTGGAGCTAAAAGCTTCAACCCTTTGCAAACTAAAAGAACAGATGGTTGCTGAGATCCAGGAGCACCGGCGTCGGTAGCAGGACCGACGTCGGTAGAGACCAGTGCAGAAGGCCACCGGTGACGGTAGGAAGTCGGCCGACGTCGGCAGAACTAGACTAGCAGGGACCAGCGTCAGTCGCCTGTGTGTTCCCAAACTGCTCGTTTCATGGACAGTTAGTTAAGTGAACGAAGAGTTTGCATGTTGAGACCAGCCAGAGTCTTGGGCTGCAAGGATAATTGTCTAAATTAAGAGTCTAAGTTATTGTTTGAGTTAAGGATCTATTTATAGACCCATTGGCATGTATTGTTTAAGGTATGAGATAGAAAGGAAGAGTTCCTTCTAGTTGTAAGATCTGTGAGTTGCAGGTTGTTGCAAGCTCATTGGGGATCTACATGTAATTTTGGTCTTTGAATTGTAGGTTGTAGATTCATGAGAGATCAGCTTGAAGTGCTATAGAGTGCTTGGTGTACCGGCAGGGTTATTACTGACTGGTTGGTGAGGTGAACACCAATTCTGTGTGTGAGTTGGTTGTTGGGACCGTTTTTTGTGTAGGAGAGTGTGTGTGAGAAGAATTACTATACACTTGAGGTGTGGCGAACTTCTGTAAGGTGAAAGAGTGTGGCGGCTCTTTGATGTATTCTTTTCTGTATAGTGTTAATACAAGATAGTGTATTGTCTCTCATATTCTGTGCTATTGGTGAATTCTAGTTACTTGTGTTTCTGGTTATTTCCGCATATTCAATTGCTTATATTTGGTAATCATACTGTGCTCTTTCTGAGGAGCAAGATCCTAACGGGTGGAATTAGAACAGGTGTGTTTGTTCTTGGATTTACCTCCACCCTCCTAACACTGTTGGACCAAAATAGTTTAAATGTTGTCCCAAAAATGAGTGATATTTTTTGGGGGACAACAACTGGCTCTAGTTGGGGAACTTCCTTCAGTTGGAATAGCTGAGGGGAGTAGAAACCAAAATCTTTAGTGCCTTGAAGTATGCCATTGGGCTATGGATTCATGCTACCCAAAAAGAAAGGCGACAAAAACAAAATGAAAGCACAAAAATAGAACTAAAGACTATACAAATATACATATGTACAAGCTGATCTTATCTGATACTTCACGGATTGCAGTGCTTCAGATGCTGCCCATTATAAGGCAGAGAGAAGAGCGTGCCATCTTGATATTTCAACAAGAAGTTGTTCTCACCATTGAGCTAATGGATAATAAACAAGCCTCTCTAAATAGAATCAAACTTCCCATGCATCCCCTTTGGTTCTCTTCCCTTGTCCCACAGAAGGTCTTGATCTCCAACCTAGAAATCATAGTTTTTTGCCTTCTAGTCAAAGAGCTTCTTCACTAGACTTTGATGGGTGGCAATTCAGTCCACCACCATAGTTCTCTACTCATCCAGCTCAGTCAAGCACATGATCCTCTTATCAATGGATCTTTCATATGTCTGATCTTCAATTGCCTTAGCCAATTTTAATGCCAGCAATTCCAAGGTGATTGGTGTCTTAGCATTGATACCATAAATAATTTGGGAAGGAGACATACCAATTGCCCTTTTTGGTGTAATTCTATCTACCCACAAAGCATCAACCAATGCTTTATGCCATGTCCTTTGGTTATCATCCACCAGCTTCTTGATGATAGTCATCAGGGTCTTATTACTTGATTTAGCTTGTCCATTCCCTTGTGAAAAGTAATCAGAAGAGTGAGAGAGGGTGATCCCATAGTAAAAATAGAACTGAGTAATCTCTTGGGAAGTGAAACAAGCTGTATTATCTGTGACAATCTTGGTTGGGACCCCAAACTTGGAAATGATATTCTCTTTGAGGAAATTGCACACTACTTCTGAAGTAGCATGCTTGGTTGGGATAGCTTCCACCCACTTGGTGAAGTAGTCAGTTGTTATAAGGATATAATCATGTCCAACACTTGAAGATGAGTTTATAGCTCCAATAAAATCAATTCTCCATTACTGGAATGGTTCATCTATGACCACTAGCTTGAGAGGTAGGGCAGCTAACTTGGGTCTCCCAACAAACTGCTGGCATAGTTCACATTTTCTTACCCACGTGTATGCATCTTGAAAAAGAGTAGGCCAGTAATACCTGGCTCGTAAAATTTTATGGGCAGTCATAGGAGCAAAAAAATGTCCTCCACAAGCTAGATTGTGGAAGGATTTCAAAACTTGGCTTTACTACTCCTTCTCCACAATGAAAGAACACTCCATCAAGGCTCCTCTTGTACAGGCCGTTGTCTCAAAGGACAAAATTGGCAGCTTTCAACTTGATAGTTCTCTTTTCTTTGTAAGATAGGTGAGCAAGACACTCACCGTAAGTAAGGAAATGAGAAATACCTAAATACCACTCATTCATGGTGGAAACAAAGAGGATTATCGATGTGTCTTCCACCTCTATTTTTTCATGCTCTGTTTCTTTTGGTTTGTTATCAACAATTAATTAGCATAGGGCTTTTCCCCGTACTAGCTTTGTTAGCTTGATGACTAGATCAAACACCTAGATCTTTTCAATCCAATTACCTTTTTTCATCCCAAACTCCTACTGAGTTAGTATGGATTTGACCGTGGTATCAGGAACCAAGGCAGTAGTGTGAGAATTCAAGATGTAGAAGCAAAAATGTTTGACTGCCTTCACCACTGCATAAGCATGCTTCTCCATATTTGAGTACTTCAGCTCATGATATTTGAGAGGGCAGCTTATGAAAGAAATGGGAGATTCCATACCTTATTTATTTTGTTGAACCAAAATTGCTTAAAGTGTGTGTTTAGAGGCATAATTGTATATGATGAACTCTTTGTTGTAGTCTAGACAAACTAGAATTGGGGTGTGGGCAATGGTAGTCTTGATATCCTCAAATGCTGACTTGCCTTCTTCAATCTAGCTAAAGGTGGCCTTTCCCTTCATCATGTTCACAATGTGTTGAGTCTTCTCAGCAAACTCAGGGATGAACCTTCGTAAGAAATTCACCTTTCTGAAGAAAGAATGAACAATAGTCTTACTTGTAGGCAAGGTAAGCTCTTGGATAGAATTGACTCTATCTGAGTCAATCTTTATGCCTCCTTTGGACACAATGTGTTTGATAAGTTTTCCTTTTGTTACTCTAAAAATAGACTTCTTGGGGTTCAATAAAATACCATTTTGGTGATAGTGCTCCAACACTTGTTGCAAGTGGCATATATGATCTAGGCGATGCTTAGAAAAGATGATCAAGTCATCAAGATAAACTAAAATGAACTTACCCATCTCATCCTTGAAAGCAAGATCCATTGCTCTCTGAAAGGTGGCACCAGCATTTATCAAGCCAAAAGGCATCCTTCTATATGCAAAGGTGCCCCAAGGTGTGGTGAAGGCAGTCTTATGTTGGTCTGATTTACTAACTTCAACTTGATTGTATCTTGAGAAGTCATCTAGAATTGATAACATCTCTGAGCCAATCACTATCTGAAGCACTTGATCCATGATGGGCAAAGGATAGTTATCCTTTAAAGATGATTGATTCAGATTCTTGAAATCCACATAGATGCAAATTTTGCCATTCTTCTTCCTCACAGGGACTATGTTGGCAATCCATGTGGAATGATGGATTGAGAAAATTATCCTATCATTTAGCATTTTATGTATCTCAGATAGAATAGTACCTGATATCTTTGGATTATACTGCCAAAATTTTTGCTTGTAAGGGACCGAACCATCTTTGAAAAGAATTTCATGGTGAATTTCCTTAAGCCTGAGCGACTTTAGATCATCATAAGAATATGCCAAAACATCCATGTAATGGCAAAGCAGGTCAATAAATTTGAGTTTCTCCTTCGAAGTACAGTACTTCCCAATGTTCACACATCTTGGGATTTTCCTTGGTACCTAAATTTATCTGATCAGACCCCTAGGGGGAGCTTGAATCCATTTTTTGTTGTTTGATGAACCTATCATGCTTGTCAAACAATTTCTCAAGAGAAACCAGTCCTTTAGGAATATTATTCCCTTTTAGCTGTAGGAATTCTTCACCTGCATCTGAATTCATTTCAAGAGCTAATTCGAGTTTTTTTTATTTTACTGCCTTTGAAGTGAAGATGTTCCAAAAAGGTGATTATTTGGTTTTCGCTATTAAACACTTGCCAATGATTGGCATTATCAGGCACACTTCGTCTAAAGACCAATTCGATAGTGTACTTATTTTCTTTGAAGTCTAGATGAGGAATTAAGAGGGTTATTGAAATAGCTAGTGCATCAGCTCGATCATTGAATTCCCTGGGTATGGTAGAGATGTTGAAAGCATCAAAGCTTTCAAGTTAGTCCCAGACTAGATTGCGGTAGTGGCATAATATTTTGTTTTTGGTTTGATACAGGTTCCTTACTTGACAAACCACCAGTTCAACATCTCCTTTGGCATGAAGGAGTTTGATGCCTTTATCTCGAGCAGCCTTCAATCCAAGTAATAGAGATTCGTACTCAGCCGTGTTGTTGGTGTTTCTAAACTACAACTTGTATGAAGAAGGAAAAATATCTCTTTGACGAGATATCAACACAATCCTAGCCCCTAAGCCAGTAGAAGAATTGCTACCATCAAATTCTAGGATCCAAACATCATCATAAATTGATCTTCCCTTAGATTTCTCCTTTTTTGGAAGGTGGAATTCTTCTATGCTTGCACTATGCTCTCTCACATCTTTTTTTGTTTCATCTGATTTGATTCCTGGATCGTCACCTATAAGGATTTCATCTACTGAAACATAAATATCTTCTATGGTTAAGAAGTAATTACCCATGTTTGAAGATTCAAATAGAATTTGAGCTTCAGGGGCTGATGTCTAAGTGATGACATATTTTGATTCCTTTTCAAGAAGTAGCCTCTACATTATGCCTTTGATAGGGATCCTCACTTCAGACAGGTCCATGCTTAATTCTCCACCAACATCCTTGCAAAAATTTTGCCCCAGAAGAATGCCATATGAGGCTGGAACATCGGCCACTAGGACTGTCATCTTGATTCTTTTGTCTGGGAATGTTGTAAATGCAAATTGGGCATCTTTGATTTGTCCCATCAGAGGTAATTATTTGTTCTCTATGGAGAAACATCTCCCAAAGGTTTTGGTCAGTGTGATTCCAAGAGATTCTGCCACCTTAGCTAGCATGACATTGTCTGAAGCTCCAGAATTAATGATACAATTGCTCAGTTTGTGACCATTTATCAATAGGGAAACATAGAAAGGCTCTATTTTCCTAGGGGCAATTGGAGGAGTAATGACAAGATTGTTTGGGATAGACATGTTCCTTAGGGGATCATGAGTTACCTTCTTAATCTCTTGTTCTGTAGGGACAAATTTATTCTTTACACACTGAACTAACCTATCTAACTGCTCGATATTAGATTGCAAGAATTTGAATTCAAACATTTGAATTTTGGTCTTCTTGACGTGGTCGATTATGTCAAATGACTGTAATGGATTAAGAACAGAGGAAGGTAGTTCATCTTTCTAGTTTTTGGGAGGGGGAAGACTAGTCTGTGGAATTGAAGTTGAAGATGAAGGAATGCTTGATGTACTTACCTTTTTATTACTCACTTGGTCCTTTGGTTGGAAAGGTAGAGAAGTTCCTCATTTGGCAATTAAGATTGTAGGTTGATAACTTTCCCCTATTTTTCCTTTATCAGTTTGTTGGGCTGACTGATTCTGGGACCAGGTGAACACAACATATGATCTTTTATCTGCTTTAATTTCACTTTTGGGTTCATCCTGGTAATTCAGGAAACCAATGTTGGAGTCACCAGCTGACTCTTCTTGATCTTTTGCAATGAGATCAATGTCATTTTTTTGGTTCAATTCAGGTTGGAAAGAGAAATCAGATTTTGTTTCAAGATATCCAACTCTGAATTGGTTGGGGGTGCTTCAATGGCAAGTTTTCCTTGTGGGGGATGAAGATGATTTCGTTGTCCTTGATTTCTGGTAGCATTGCCTTGGTATGACTGATTGGGGAATGTCCTTCTTAGCATATCTCTATACGAAGGAGCTAAAGATATCCCTTGTGTCATTTGCTTCTTGAGAGCTAGCAACTCATTTTCTAGCTTCTACACCATTAGATCAATGGTACCTGTAGATGGATATTCAAAAGATAAAGAAGATTTACCTCTGTTTAGATCTCTCCTTATCTTTCTTGCCAAGATAAGGTCATCTTCTACCTTAGTAGCCAAATCTTGAGCTATAGGTAAGGTCTATTTGGCCAGCATGTCTCAGCAAAAAAATCACTTCAGGCAGCTGAGAGTTGATGAAGAAACATTTGAGGTTTTCAGGTGTTGGCTGAGCGATAGCAAGAATCCTGTTCCTCAGCTTGTCAAACTTGGCTATGAAATCCCTCATGGGTTCATGAGGCTCTTTCTTCATTTATGTGAGTTGAGCAAGTAGGGCATGTGCATCTTCTGTAGGCTTGAATTTGGCTTTGAGAGTGTTCCAGTCAGTCACAGTTTGGGCCTGCAGATGATAGAACTAGTCTACAGTAGCACCTTGTAAATTTTTCATGAACAGTCTGACTGCTACATCCTCATACTCTACACCTATTATGCCACAGGCTATGCTGAAGGCTGGAATATGTTCATCAGGATGAACCTTCCCATCACCATAGAATTTGGGGAAATTTTTTCTTGAACTGTGTGGTAGCTCATGTAAAGGTGGAGTTAAATTGAGTGGGCCAAAAAAGTTATCCCAAGGACCTTGAACTGCCATTGTATGACTATGAAAAGGTGGAATAACAAATCTCAGAAGGGTAAGTATTGATAAAGCTTTATTAATAGTAGAAATGGAGGCTTTGCCCGGTAATAGAGACTTGACTTTAGTAGGAGGAAAACTCCTCATTCATTGGAGGTGAGATGGTGAAGGAAACATATCAAAATTACTTTGCTTTACCAACTCGAATATAGGGTTAACAATACCTTTAGCCCTTTGGCTTCGCATATACTATGGATTTGCTAGATTGTAAAACAAAAATGGGAAAGAACTAACTTTGCTTTAGCTTGAAGCTTGAGGCTTTAAACTGTACATTCTATCCCAATTGATGTGGAGGTGGAGGGAGATGGTAAGGCTATAATGATAATGGGTAAGACATATAATGGAGTCACTAGAGTCTATAATGGATAAGGGTAGGGACTGCTTCAATCTCAAACTTAAGGCTTCAAATTACACGTAAATCCCTAGTGGAGTCACCAAAAACTGTTGGGTGAATATTTTGTCAATCAGCTAATTGATGAGCAAAATAGGTCTCTTCAACCATAGCATAGGGAAATTGGTCAGCTGTAGATTTACTACATCAAACAGGGACAAATCTCTCTTCTCATCAAGGGGAGGTTCCTTATAAATATGCAGGAGCTATATACTATATATATAAGAAAAAAATAACACTTAGTGGTAGGATAAACCATCCATCTCTCTTTTTTCAGAGATGATGTTCATAAATCAAAAGATAAATCCTAATGAAATGACAGAAGGCACTCCTATTTTTTTAAAATTGTTGTTCAGCAGACAACATGAACCTTTCAGGTAGTGACAAATAACTGTAATAGTGTGCAGTAACATAGCAAGATGAAATGTAGCACAAAGTCTCCACCTCAACTACCAAAGAGTGAAATATGAAGGATAATGAGGGCACAAACTCATCCCAAGATCCCTTACACAAAAATAAAAAATAGACAAACTAAAGACAGTTGTGGCAACACAAAGTCTCTCCACAGCTAGCTTCAGGACACCTTCCTAATTACTTTCAATAATTTTACTTATTTAATTAAATGGACAAAAAATGTATTAAGGAAATAGACATAAGAATAATTTCCCCAATGACCAAGCTATTCTAGCACAAAGTCTGAAAAGTCACTTGTTTTCTTATTTAAATAATGAAATATGATCAACAATCTGAGCTCAAAGTCTCAGTAATGCCTTTCAATTTGGGCAGAGTTTTATTTTTGATAACAGAGAGATATCTCCTCAAAACAATAAGAGAGAGTCTAATATATAGTGCTCTAAGAAAGACTTGGGCATTTTGTTTCACAAAAATGTGTTACAATGCATTCAATGCCTTTAATGCATTTTAAATTATGTCCATAGGCTATGCTAGAATTGAGCATCAATTTTTAATATGATCTGTTTGATGTGTTTCCTTATATGTCCATAGCTGTTCGCTCTACTCAATGTAGAAAAACAAGTTGCACCATTAAATATTTTCATTCTCCGATGTCCACCTAGTGGACTACTTCACCTTCTAGAAACATATCCCATGCATGAATATTTTTGATCCTTCTTCATTGTTCCCCCTTTCCTAGCTGTATTTTGCCCTTATCTATGTGATTTGAGCTCTCAGGCTATCTCTTTGGCTAGTCGCTGAATTTGTTTATAAGGTCTGTGCTTAAGCCTGCAAGGATCAATAGCCATTTCATTGCCATAAATTTGACGTGTTCAGGTCCATCATTATTTGAAAGCCAACGGCTACTTAGTTGCCCTAATTTTGATGGCTATGAGTCTATCATCTTTTTTAGCACTTCATGCCTTTCTTATTTGCTTTGGCCGCTTTCTACTATTCTTAACAAGTGACATGTGGTGCATTTCGCTGTGAAATAGGCGAGGACACATGGTAGCATATGCTTAACTTATAGAGGCTTTGCAGGCCTTTTGAGAGTCTTTTAGAAGATGACATGTGGCAGCTTCTGCTGAGCTCATAGAAACACTGTAAAAACATTTAGAACTCTTTTGAACTCATGCAGATGATGACACATGGTGGCTTCACTCAAGTTTAGCCACTCACCTGAGACCCACCACAGTCCTTACTCAATAAAAGGAAGAAGCTATAGATGTTGCCACTTGGTAGCCTCCACCAAGCTTTGTGGATGACACGTGGCAGCTTCTACTGCACTTTGTAAGGGACATGTGGTGTATTTTGCTGCAACTTTATGAGGGACACGTGGCACGTTCTACTGCAACTTGAGGTTTGATCTTTCTCATAGGGAACTTGCCCTTCAGGGTTTTGAGAAATGGTCCACTTTCCCTGGCGAGAGCCTCCCGCAAGGGTACCTACCCTTCAAGATATTTCAAGCACACTTTTTCTTCAAAAAAAAAGTCTAAAGGAATTCTTTCAGACAATTTATCTGAAGGAAATCTTCCTTCGCTTTGCCTCTGCTTTCTGTCGGGTTTTCTTTTGGCAGGATTTTGTCTTTGCTTTGGGCTTATTTCTTTGGACAAAAGTCTGAAGGAATTCCTTCAGACATTTTTTCTGAAGGAAATGGCTTAATCATTTTTTGCATTCTTTTCTCGAAAGAGAACTGTGCCCTCCGCAAGGACTTGTTCAAGCATGGAACTATCCTTCAGGCTTTTACAACAGTCCTTCTGCTCCTCGCCTGCCCTCCGCAAGGGTTGTTTGTCTTTGGTTCACTTTTCCAAAGGAATTCTCTTTGTCTAATTTTGCTCATTTCCCTCCACAAGGGCACTTAGCTTAGTTCACTACCCTCTGCAAGGACTGTCAGCTTGGTTCAATGCCCTCTACAATGACTCTTTTTCCTTTGGCTTTGGGGCAGCCCTTTGAACCTACCGATTGAACTGACCGATTGAACCAACTTTGGTTCAACAGTTCAATGGTTCAATTGGTTCAATTTTTTGTGTTCCATTCATTCACTTGACTGCTTGAACCAAATGCTTTAAGCCAAACCGTGTTGAACCATAGGGCCGTTGAACCTTTGAACCAAAGTGGTTCAATGGTTTAACAGTTCAATGGTTTAATCCTTCTTCTCTTTGATAAGTGTTTTGAAGCTGTTAAACCTTGTAGCAATTGAACTCTGAACCTTGACAAATGTTCTTAACTCTTGTTGATGATGTTGAACCTTTGAACCCATTGAATGTATTGAACCAAAATGGTTTAAATTTCAATGGCTCAATGGTTCAAACACTGCATAGAAGCTTGCCGATGAAGTCTTTTGGTTGAACCAAGGCATTGAACCAATCTTGAAAATGACTAAGTGTTGGAAACTTGTTCTTTTGATTGAACTCACCTGTAGAAGCCTTTGAACCTATTAAACCTACTAATTTCAAGCATGGTGAGTCCGTAGAAACATATCTACAGAGTTCATAGATTTAAACCTATAGAGTCCATAGAAATGAGTCTGTAGAACTGACGGAGTCCGTAGAAATGAGTTCATAGATTTAAGCCTGTAGATTCCATAGATTCAAGCCTGTAGAGTCTATAGAAATTTGAAAAAACTTGAATAATGAAGAATTTGAATGCCCAGAACAATTTTTGAGAAGGGGAGAGAGGATTTTGGTCTGTTTGGACCAAAATAGTTCAAATGTTGTCCCAAAAATGAGTGATATTTTTTGGGGGATAATAATTATTACCTTAATTCCCTCTCTAAATTGGACTATAGGGATTTTACCATCAAGGCTTCTAAAGACATGGGGTCCTTGGATCATCCAAGTTCTAAGGATAGAGTCCAAGTCATGATTACCATTCCATTCCTTGATTTTGGTCAGGTCCACATGGGAGAGAGGGAGCTTATAGTATTTCTCATAGGAAACAAGAGAAATATAGGCTATCCCTTTTGAATTCCCTTCTCTAATGATCCACTCATTTTCAATCCTATAATCAACAAAAATTGGGGCAAGGACATCAATACAATGCAATACCGTTGGTTTAGTTATGGTGTGATGGAGATTAGTCATTTGGACTACAACTAGGTCATAGTGCCTCTTATTGATGGTGGTGATCCTCTACTCCTCCTTGGAGATGGGTTGTAACTCATCTATCATGAAGAATATTTATAACTAATTCCTAATGCCTTGAATGTTCAATGCTGTCAAGTCTAATTCAGTATCCTTAAAGATCTAACCTTCACTATCCATAGACAAATAGAGCTCGGTCTCTTCTTTCAACTATTGCCTGCTTACCACCATGATCTTTGTCTTGGTTGATTACTTACTAGATTTCTAATGACCTTTGTGAAAGATATTTCATGTTTAAGAACACAATTGAGCTCTTCTTGGATCAAATTATAACAAATTGAATCTATTTGGGTCACTTTTATGTAGGGTTTAGGATTTTGAGCTTTAATGGTGGACAATATTCAAGTCTCAGCTTAATACATGTCTTGGATTTGATTCAGACCTTTGCCTTTATACATTTGTATTTTTGAGGCCATGATATATCATATTTTATCCTTTTAAGCTTGTGTAACACTTATGTGGTCTTGGTTTGGACCTTTCATAGCATTTTCATAAATGTCATTCAAACACTAGCCATTGGCTTTTAAAAATGCCTCTTCATTTCACTCTATTAGATCAAAATCTAGGATTAATCTAAGTCGTTGATCATGATCCAAGTCTCTATATTTTAATTGGTTCTATTATGACACTTGGCATTTTACAAATCCTCTTCATGTTATGTATCTTTTATCAGTTACCATCTCAAATGAGTGTTGGCCATGTGTTGAGTTTGTGGGCCTTTGAAATGTTATGAACATTTCTCATCATTGAATCAACTCTAATGACAAAGTGTGAATCATTGATCATCCTATTAGCTATGGTCTGAATGATCTTGTGACACGCATCTAACTTACAGGCTATCGAGGTCTCATTGGATCAACTCCTAGCTATGAATCGTAGACCATCAATCTACATAAATTCTCAAACTTTAAGTTAGTACATCATTAAAACAATGAATTAAGCTTAAATCCCTTAGGCCAAGGTTTGTTACATGTTTATTAGCCATGAAATAAACCTTACGCTAAGGAATTTATGCTTAAATTTTCTAATTATAAAAATAAATGAGTGTCCAAATAGCTCAAGCCAATGTATGCATTGTATTAATGAATACAAATTATACTTTAGCCTAACTATTTATGTTTAGGTCTTATGAATATGCTTAGATCATGAGGCCATTCCCATCCTTGCAGGTTGAGGATTCCCATATTGAGCATTTCCTTTAATTGTAACACCATTTTATTTCTTTCTAGTAAGACTTTGGAGTCCCCTTTTGATCTAGAATAAGATATTCTATTAGATTAACTTTGATGGTCTCACAGGCATCAAATACACCCTCATGGGTGTTTGAATGACGGTCGTATGAACATCAAATTTTAAACCAGTGGAACTTTCATTTTAGTGATCCTTAAAGTTGATAGTCATGTGGTCATCAAATTCATCCTTTCAAGCATTTGAATGATAGTGGCATGGATGTCAATTTTAAACTAGTAAAAATATTATTTTAGTGAGCTTAAATTTGATGTTCATGTGGTCATCAAACTCATCCTTTTGGGTATTTAAATGATGGTCATGTGAATGTCAATATTAAGTTCATTAAAATCTTTAGGACTAAATGCGAGGATGTCACTTGGCACCTTCATGGAGCTTCCCAAGATCATGGTGTCAATTCACTTTGTTGGATCATAATTTGGGATGAAGCGATAGCTATAGGATCTTGATCCATGGATTTGCTCTTGATTGGATGCTTATGTCAAGTGGGTCCCTTTGCTTTTGGTATATAAATGCAATGGTGCTACATGTCCATCTTTTGAGCCTCCTGTGTCCTTTTGACTTTTTAATTATGCTTCACTCTATCTGATGGGGACCCAATGAGTGAGCATGGATCATTGATCATCAAAGATGCATGTTACTTAGGTTAAAGTTTAGGCCATCCTCACTCTATTAGATTATTTGTCATGATGAAGTGAGTCATTAGATCCTATAAGATACAAGGTAGTTAATATTAAGACTACAGAGATACAAGACTTAGGATTAAGGTGTTTAGACTAAGTTTTTGATTATGTTAATGAACATTTTTATGCCTTAGGATAAAAACCTTAGACTAAGTTGGGAAATATTCAAGAAGACCCTACACATCAAACATTAGTTAGGCATACGAGGAACCTTAATCAAGGAAAAATTGATGGGGGTCAAGTCTTGGGGCTAAGTCATGTTAAAAAAACATGATTTAGGCCTTAAACATGAGTTTTTAAAATAGGTCTTGAAATGAATATTTAAAAGGCTTCCCATCAATTTGGTTCCTACCATTATTCAAATTTGAATTGAGGGTCTACAAGGGTTTTGGAATACATGATTTTCAATGAACACATGCCATGAATCCTACAACTAAGAACCATAAAGAACACTTATTAATATTGTCAACCCAATTTAAAGAAAAATAACACCAAGAAAGCTATCCATGAACAATGTGGATTATCTTCAAATTCTATAAAAGACTTTAACATGCTAAACTTTCATGCTTTATTCTTAGGGTTCTTCAAGGGTCTCAATTTTGAAAATGGGGGTATGTTAGTCCCAACACTTGGTCAAGTACTATGTTCAACCTTGGGAAAACCCTTCCCTTTGTTATTATGTAGACTAAAGATGAAGTCATATAAAACTTCCTTGCGGTTTATACCTCCATCAATTATTTGTGGATGGAGTCAAAAATCAACTGGGCCTAGTGTATATACTATTTATTTTGGTGGATCACCCAGATGTATTAGAACATCCAATCTTGATAGTTCTTGGCATCTGGGTTCCCATTACCTCTATGAAAGAGTATGATTATGTCACCCACTTCATCTTTGAAATATATTCTTACCATGGTTTTAGGCAGTCCTATAAATGTGGGTCTAGAGACTTTTAGTCATTATTTGTTTAGGATCCTTAGACATGCAGTGTTATTATCTTGTTAGAACTTCTTAGATGAGTCAGGGGTTATATCAAGATAACTCTCATACTTTGGAATTAGGAACATAGTGTCAATGATTTTAATGGGCTAGATTTAGAATCTTTTCTCCCTTGTTGTTCACTACTTCCTTCTTTTTTGCATCATAGTGATTTACGAATATGAACACAAGATCAGGGCTCTGCACTGGTAGTGAGAAGGTTGTTGCTTAGGACAATCCATAGTCATAAATTCTTTGAATCTAATCATTCTTAAATTTAACATTTACTCTTATTCAAAAACCAACTAGGTCTATGTGACCTAGATCTGTGTCTATGATCTGATTTGTGTTAGAGTCTAGGCTAAGTGGGATACCAAGTCCCTCAGATTTGAAATTTATTTCTTTTCTAGACATAGACTATGAGAAATCTATGTAGGAAAATAAACTAAAAATTTGGTGGGATTTTGACTTATAATTTCAATTGCAGATAAAAAGTTTGGTGGGGGTTATACTATGTATTTCCAATTGAAAAATCCAATAGGTTTTGGATTTTCAAAATGCACTTACAAAGTCTGATGAAAGATATGTCAGGGTTCAAGGCTTAATATTGTAGGTAAAATCTTTGTGGGGTTTGTATTTGCTTTTGCAATGGCATTCTCTATGGGTTTTGAAGTTACTTTTACAATGGGATTCTCCATGGAGTTTAAAGTTAGATTTTACAGGTCAAATCTCCATGGGGTTTTAGAGTTGTTTTTGTAGGTCAAATCTCTCTAAGGCTTGTGTAGAAGATCTTGAAAGAATATTCCATATTTTAAACAACTTTCTAAAACCCTACATTTATTACAAGATATGTAAATGATTGGAAAGAACTCAAGAATGCAAACAAAGTTTTTGGGAAAACACAAGCAAGAAATAGTGAAAACCCTAGACTTCTTACAAGATATAAAAAATTTCTTGAATTCAAAGGATAATATGTTTAACATGTCAAAGATAATGGTAGAAATAAAATTCAAGGTAAAAATAGAGGAATACCATTTGCAAATGATGGCAATAGCGGTCATGGCTTGGTGTAGCATTGGCGAGGTGTGACTTGGTTTCCTTGTGTGTAAATCTCAAAATCTGATTTTCAACATTAACAATGACTTTGAAAAGACCTAATTTAGTTAATATAACCCTATAATAAATGCTAATTAGGTCAGTGGTTGGGAGAAATGGTAGGAGTTTTGGAGATTTAGAGTCGTGGCACAATTTTGCAATTTTGCAAAATTACATTTTGCACTCTAACCTCCACTTTCCACTGGGTGTCTTGGTGCAATAGAAGTGGGAAAGCAAAACATGAGGTGTAATTTACAACTTTTAAAGTTGTAATGTGAAACTAGAGTTCTAGTTGTTGTGGGTAAGGTAGTCAATAGAAAGCAAAACTTTGATTGTACTTTGCAACTTTACAAGTTGCAAATTACAATTATAGTTATGGTTTTCATGGATGTGGGAGGTGGTAGAAGGTGGGACTTGAGATGCACTTTTAAAATTTTCAAGTTAGAAATTTCAACTAGAGTTTTAGTTTCTATAGGTGTAATGAATGTGGAAAAGTAGGGTTCCAATTGCAAGTTACAAATTGCAACTGAAGTTCCAGTTTTTGTTGTCCATTGGGTGAGTAGGAAGTGGAGGTTGGGGTGCATTTTATAACTTTCAAAGTTGAAAATTACACCCCAAATCTTTGGTTTTCATCAGATATATGAAAAGTGGGAAGTGGAGGTTTAATTACAATTTATAACTTTACAAGTTGTAAATTGAACCCAAATCTTCAATTTCTACTTGGTTTGTGAAAAGGGTATCCCAAGTCACTTTAAGGATTTTATCTCAAAAAATCAATGGGTTTCCCCTAGGGTAAAAGATGTTTTGACATTTTTGGTGACTTTTATGGGGTGATTTCCTACTCATCAATTTATTTTCAGTAGCCTTTTATTTCATTGGGCATGGAGTCATTTTAAGCTTAACACACTTTAACTGGAGAAGAAAAAAACTAGGATTTTGCCTAAAAAAGAATGAAATATGAAAACACAAAATAAAAACAAACTAAGAAAACAAAAACTCTTAATGAGTCAACTTGTGCTAAAGCTCTAATTTTTGGAGACCAACTAAACCTAATATATACAATGTTTTTTGGAAAGAATTCCAACATCAAAATCAAGATTTGAGGTACATTCCATTGAATAGGATAAGTAGTTCTAATACATCGAGCTTGGGTAACTAGAATGCATTTACTCCCTTGCACTGAGTTGTGATGTATAAACCACTTCATATTATATCAAACTTTATATGCTTGCCTGGTTTGGCTCTTTCAACATCCCATTTCATGTTTCCTTCATTGAAGCTCCTATCAGATGATTTTTTGTCAAAATTTGTCTTTGTCTAACCCTAATTTGCTTCTATAACTTTCATCAACTAGTTCCTAACTTCTATATTCATAAGTTTTGTCAATCATACTATCATTTCATCATTTTCAATCAATTCCAACTAATGGTTGAGTTATAAAGATGGTAACTCAATTGACAACAAAACTCTAGCTTCCCTTCCATATAGCAACATGAATGGAGAATTGTCAATGGCTCTTTTGGGAGTGATCCTATCAGCCCAAAGTGTTGATTTTAACGTTGTGTGCCATGTCCTTTGGTTATTCTTCATTATCCTTTTGATAATCATTATGATATTTTTATTAGTAGACTCAGCCAATCCATTACCTTAGGAGTAATAATTGGATGAATTATTCAGTTATACATTATGTCTTACAACCAATTCACTCACTTGAGTGCCCATAAAATCTTTGGCATTGTTTGAGATAATAGTGTAAGGAACACCAAATCTTGTGACAATGTTATCCATGAATTCTAGGATAGATGCTTTTGTGGCATATTTTAGTGCAACTACTTCAGTCCATTTAGTGAATAATTAGTTATTATAAGGACCCATTTGTGGCCTACATTGGATGGTGGATTGATTATGCCAATGAAAACCAAACCCTATTAGGCAAATGGTTGGTCAACTTGGATTGGTTTGAGAGGGAGAGATACTAATCTTTGTTTGCCTACAAATTAAACACACTTCTCATAGATCCTTATCCATTGATGGGCATCCTTAAATATGTCAGGAAAATAATAGCTCCCTCTCATTATTTTGATGGTAGTGGTTTTTGAAAAGAAATATCCACCTGATGGAACATCATGAAACTCCTTGAGTACCTTGGGAATTTGATTTTGCTCGATGTACCTCAACATGACTCCATTCATATCTTTCCTAAGCAATACCCCATGAATAAGAACATAAAGAATACATTGGAGTCTGAAATGCCTTTTCTCAGACTACTATAAATCATATGGGTACTCACCAGTCTACAGGAAGATGGTCATGTCATAGAACTAGTTGGTGGATAGAGGTAGAGTAGTTGGTTGGAATGTATGTTAATCATATACTACATTAGATGATACTTCAGTAGTCTTTTTATCAAAATCTAGCTATTCACATAAGCCCTTTCCTCTTACAAGATTTCTACTTTTGATGCTCACATCATATTCCATGATTTTTATGATTTATCTTGCTCTTTTTTCATTTATTTCCTAGCTCAACAAGAACTCATTGATGTTTTGGTTACTAACCATTAGGTGAATTTTATTATTATAGAATAGATGCCTAAAAATTTTGAGATCTTTTATTATAGCATATACTTACTTCTCCATGAAACTATATGTTTCCTCATAATCCTTCAAGGATTGACTGAAGAAAGATATTGGTTATTTCAAAGGTTCTTTATTCTATTGGGTTAGAATAGATGATACACTACCTTCCCCTCCAAAATCATAGAGAATGAAATCATTCTCATAGTTGGGGTTGACAAGGGTAGGAGCTTGAGAAATAGCCTACTTGATGGCTTCAAAACTATCTTTTCCTTCCTGTGTCTAGCTGAAATTGACACCCTTCTTAAGCATGGTAGTAAGGGGTTTGGCCATGGAGGCAAAATTTAGAATGAGCCTTCTTACAAAGTTGATCTTTCCTAAGAAACATTGTAATCCCTTTTTATGGCTCAAAAGTGATAATTAAGATATAACACTTATCTTTCTAGGTCTATTATAAGACCCTCTTTAGAAACAATGTGTCCTTAGTAGTTTCCCTTCATGAATTGTAAAAATGCATTTTTTTGGATTGAGGTAAACTTCAAATTCTCTGCACATTTCAAAAAAATTCTTAAGGTGATCTAGGTGTACATCATCATGTTTTGAATAAATAGTGATGTCATCTAGCTATATCATGATCATTTCATTTATCAAACCTCTAAAAGCCATATCCATTGCTCTTTGGAATGTTGTACTAGTATTAGTTAGACATAAAGGCATATTTTTATATGCATATGTGCCCCATTTTGTAGTGAAATTAGTCTTGAACTGGTCTAATTCTATTACTAGGATTTTGTTATATCTAAAATAACTATCTAAAAGGGAAAACCTTTCAGATCCTGATACAGTTTGAAGAATTTTCTCTATGGATGAAAAGGGATAATGATCCTTCAGGGATGTTTTATTTAGGTCCATGAAATCTACACAAAGTATGATTTCACCATTATTTTTCCTTACAGGGACCAAGTTAACAACTTGAGATGAGTGTTTGATAAGGAAAATGATATTAGCCTCTATCAGTTTGGAAAGCTCACTCTTCATCAAGTGTTCTATTTTTGAATTGATTGGTCTTTATTTCTATCTAACAAGATTGGTATTTGGGTCAAGCTCTATTATGTGTTGGGCTAACCTAGGGTTAAACCCCCTTAGATCTTTATAACTCCAAATGAAGTTATCATCAAATTATATACACAACTCAATAAAATACTAATTTTCAAAAGCATTACATAAATTTTCAATATTTAATGTTTTGCCCTTTGAAATTACTACTAGATCATAGTCTTCTTCATTGACTATGATATTCTTCTTTTGACCTTTCAGCTGATCATCAGAGTAGAAGATACTTTCCAAATTAACAAGGCCCATGGGCAATCCATTTGTCTTCAACTAAATGATTTGACTCTATATTGATCTTAGAGTATTGACTAATGTTTATCTAAGAATTCAGCCTCTTCTTGGAGAAAATTTACAATTTGTTGATCACTATCAAAAACTTTCTAGTTAGTTGCATTGTCAGGAACAGATGGCCTTACTATCAAATTTGCATGTTGGTTATTGTTTTTATTTATCTCTTTGGGAAGGTTATATTGGGAACCTATTGAGGCCATATGATCATCATCCTTATTTTATGCTCTTAGTACCATTTGAATATTTAAAATGTTAAAGTCTTCTAATAGGTCCCAAACCCTATGTTTGTAAGATATTAGCAAGTTATTCTTGGTTATGATTTTAGATATTACTTGGTAAACAATCATTTCACTATCACCAAACACTTGTAGTGACTATATTCCCCTTTCTTTGGCTAGCTAGAGACCTCAAATCAGTGCTTCATATTTAGCTATATTTTTAGTATAGATAAACTAAAGTCTAAAAGAATATAAATAACTCTCCTTATGGGGAGAGATCAAAACAATACCTATACCGACACCATTATTTCTTCTTAATCCATAAGAATATAAATAACTCTCCTTATGGGGAGAGATCAAAACAATACCTATACCTACACCATTATTTCTTCTTAATCCATCGAAGAACAATTACCACATTTCCTAGAGATCCTCAACTAGGCTTACAAGATTCAAAATGATTACATCTTTTTTGTGAATGTAATAAGTACCCAACCCAGTTTATTTTACATAATCATAAGGATCAAACTGGATATTTGATCCCCATTCATCCAAATGAGTGTCTAGGATTTCTTCTATGAGTGTTGCAACCTCATGGTCAGGATCCTCTTCCTAGTCTTATAATGTGCAATTCATATCCATAGGGAAGGAGTGTATGGATCTATGTGGTCTTTAGCAATTAGTTAGGCTCTTATTACCACTCTGGTTCCATATCTTATTTTGAGCAACATATGGGACCAATCAGTAGATAAGTACCCTCTCATTTTTTTAGTGAAGTCTCAGGAAAGGTAGATAGCAAAATAGGGGGTGGGTCAATAACTAAGATATCTTGAGAAATTGACAAGCTTGGACATGCATGGATTGTAAAGTTTAAACCTTTTATAGTCATGACTATTTGAACAATAGTCCCATCCAATTAAACCACATATTTTTTGATAAGTGTATATTTAATATCAAGAGCATCAACTATTTTCTTAGGCATAACAAAAATGCTAGCCTCTGAGTATACCATATAGTTATGTACAAGATTTTTCCCAATTAAGAGTGAAAGGTTAAAATGGGGAGGTTTACCATTTTTAATTTCTTTGGTGTCTATTTGAGGTTGTAGCAATGGTCCCTTATCTAGGACCTTATCTATTATTTGGAAGTTTTTCAAAGCTTCCTATAGCAAGTCCCTCTGTACTAGAATAGATAGTGTTTCCCTCATGGTGAAATTCAAGTTAGTCTTCTTAATTTGTTCTAAAATAATAATAAAAATGTTACCAACATTCTTTGGTGGCTTTATGGGAGTTATGTCTTCTTTCATGAGATTTGGGGTCAGTAATTTTAAATTTGACTTGCCCATTAGCACATTGGGCGGTCTCTAAACTGTACTGCCTTTTACAAATTCTTGTACAACTTTAGAGGTTGTAGCTTGTTCGACTCTAGGGAGTTGATCACTTTCTATTGCTCTCTTCTTAAAGCATGTATTTTATACCACTGAACTACCACCATTGATTAGTGTTTCTTCCTAATTTACACCACAAAAATCCTCCTCTTGCTATTTCAAAGGAGTAGTTTCATTCTGAGCAGGCTTTTGTGTATCTTCCTATTGGGAAGTAGCTTCTTCTTATTGTCCTTGGGTTTTTGATATGATTTGTATCATCAAGGCTTGACTAATGACACCATTAGGACAAGAATTCTAATTATGTGGTTGAGCACAAGGGTAACACCACTCATTTTCCTAAGTCAGGTTATTCTAAATAGGTATAATAACTTTAGAAGTACCTAGTGTAGGTAGAGTATGGATATTTAGAGGATTTGCTTGCATTTTTTAAATTTGTGTCTATTAATTGCCTTGGTATGGCTTCCTATTGGGTTGGTATGTTTGGTTAGATTACGAATAAGGCTAGTAGTTTTTGGATTGTTGCCTTTTCATTACTACCAAATCATTGCCAAAATTTTTAAGCAGTGACTTAACCTCATATAAATCATTAATAGGAATAAGAGTTAAATTTGGTGCCTTAATTGTGCTCGGAATTGGGGAAACAGTAGGTTGTGTAGGAAGCACTTCTATAAATAGAGGCATTAGAGGCCATGGGGTAATTTTTCCAACTTAAATTAGGCAATTTTCTTCTCTTATTACAATTTCATAGGCATTGGGGAGTATGGTGCCACCCATTGACTAAATCATTACAACTATATCATTATTTAAAAATCTCAAGTAATATAGGAAAACATTATTTTGGGTTGGTTTGACCAACACTATAATTTTATTTCATGTCTTTTGAAAGCAAAAATTAAAATCACTCATGAGCTCATGAGGAACCCGTTGAATAGCAATTAGCTATTCAACCAGGGAGAGATGGTCACTCTTATCTTCAAATTGCATGCATAGGGAAGTCCCTAAGTCATCTCAAACATAGATATAATTGGGAAACATACCTATATACCATTATAAAGCTTTAACCTTAAATGAGGAAACAAGAAGTATGATTACAACATTTTCTTGTAATATGTTGTGAATTGAACAGATATTAACAATGTCTTGTATATGTTCCATAGGAGTCGTAGAAGTTCCACCAGTAAAATATGGAAGGATTTTTAGATCTAAGGTGGGTATATCATCATATTGGGCCAACTGAAGTGGGCTACCTACATGGAAGGCTAAATAATTTTGATTTCTTATGGTCATAGTGGTGGTATGAATCAACTGTGGGTATTTATAGGAGATGTAAACAGATTTGTAGAATATACTCTATTGTAAGGTACAAATAATCTTGATTTATTTTTATATGGAAATGACAATTATTTCAAGTCAATTTTCTTAACTTTAGTAGATGATCTTGTTTGTACCTTTGGCATATGTAAACTTAGATCTCATGAATCTGTAAGCCAGTAGAGTTGCCCAGTGATTTTGAAATGAGTATGAGAATCATAAAAAATTTAATAAGAATAGCACCAATCTCTTAGTAATGAAATGTAGGTCCCACTAGGCATGCCAAAAACTATTATCACTTCGATTTTACACCTGTCTATGTGTGATAGTGTGTTGTGTAGTATGAGCTACAAGTTGTGGAAAATCTAAAGACACAATGGGATCACCTCCAAGCTATGGGACCTTGGTGAATTGAGGTGAACCTCTGAATAAGGTCAGATTCCTTTCACTAATTTCATTGCAATTGATATATTATCACTTCACATTAAAACATTACTTCTTAGTGATCTAGCTCTTAACTAGGTTTTGACTTGTGAGGAAAAGAGTTTTAGAAATGAATTTGTAAAACTAGAAAATGGTGATTACACCAAATAATTATAGTGAAAATTAATTATTTATTTGTATGAACATAGTTGAATAATAAATATACTGAAGTATATTGGAGCATAAACTTATGCAAATATGAAACCAAAGGTAATATTAAGCACTTATAATATAAGGAACAAGATTCTTTATTTTTATCAAACAACTTTTCAAAAGGTAAAAATAAAACACAGATGAATTTTTATGACTAAAACAAGAATCAAAGCATTCACAAACTTGAAAAATAGTTGTGCATACACATAGATAACATAGGCAAGGAAGGCAAAACTTTAATCTATTATCATTCTCTAGGTTACAACATGTATATCAATTGTTCAAAATGCAGAATAATTTCTCCAACAATAAAAAGATAAGATGGGCTATGCCATGGTACCCATATTTATACAAAATACTCTTTTGAAAAGAGAGGGAGTTATCTAAACCCTAAACCTAGTTAAAGAGTAATAAAAATCCATAAAACCTCATGTTAATGGCATCATCTTCAGCTTGGAATGACATCCTTAGTGAGGTAGATTATTAGAACAAGAAACATGCAACTATTGGGAACTTCAACAAGTGTTAGAGGCATGGAGAAATCTATCGAATCTTCATGCAAACATCCTCTTTTTCTTGAGTTTAGTTTTTATCTTTTCCAAGGAATGAGGTGCCAAAATGAACTAACACTTATAAAAATTGAAAGCTTTTAGGTATTTTAGGTTATAACTTGCAAAACCTAACTTGTATTTTTTAGTCGAGACTTTTACAGCTTTTTGAGTCATGCAACTTTGATAAAATGGAAATTGTTAATTACAATATGAGTTTTTGAAACTTGAACAACTCAAACCTTGTCAAAAAGAAAAATGTAATTTACAAGTTTCACTTTTACAACTTTTAGCTTGTCAAACAGATACTTAAAAATTACAAGTGGCTCTTTCTCAAAAATATCTACCAAAATGATAGTTGTAATTTACAACTTGAAACTTTAAAATGTTTCTTAAAATAAAGAAATATGATATAAATAATGTATTTTATTGAAATATTTAATCTACAACCATAACCTCTAAATATTCCTTGTCCTTATTTGCCTATATTTTTATAATGTAAGCATTAAAGCTTTTGAAGATCTCTTGAACGTGATCTTTGTTAGGACCAAGTGAATATAGGTTGCTTATCTCACATTCTATCATTGTTTCAAAGAGTTCTCAAGATGCAACCTTGTATGTATGAGTGTCTTTCCCCATCTGATCTAGTGTATTGTGATACTTGATGAACCAGTGGATGAAACTCAAGTTAAATGTTGTATTTTGTGTTGACTCTCTATTAACCACTCCTTTGAACTTGTCCTTAACTTATTGAACTGAAAGGATTTGATTTTTTCGATCTATTGCTTCACATGACAATCTAATAAGTAAATCCTCAATGTCATAGATTACATTCATCGCCTTATCACATGTAGCCTTGTCCTTATTAATACTCTTAGTGAGTATTCTTATTCTAAAAGTGGCTACCCTATCTAATCTCTCATGTTCTGCATCATTTTTCAATATCTTATCTACAATGAGGGTATTAGTCTCAATCAAGTCAATAACTTGCATTTTTGGTAAGAATAGGTTCAACTTTTCAATCTCTTCCTTGTACTTGCTTATTTTTGCTTTTAAGGATGCCCAATCATCTTTCAGAGTCTTGTAATAGTCCATTACTAGCTTAATTGCTTTGTTTTCTTTTGTGATAAGCTCCTCAGCCCTATATTTTTTGGCCCTTTTCATACTAATAATCTTTGTCACTACTTCAAGTGTTTCTTTGTTAGGGAACTTAACAAAAGACTGAGTTGGTTGGGCTACTGGCTCTATAAACCTCTTCAGAGTTATTATCAGTTATTCAAAATTATTCTTTAATTCATCCTTTGTGACCTTGTCACTATCCATCTTCTCAAAAAGAGAGATAATGTTTGACTAAACATCATGTTTTAGTCCCTCTCTTGTACGATGACTTAGGTGCACTTTGGATATTTGATAATCCCCCACCACTAGATCTTCTTTTTGTTTGTTTGGTGAGGGGACTACAATTTATACATATTTCTCCCCTATTAAATCATATAATATTTTGGATATGGTTATGGGGCCTACCTTTGATCTTTTATATGTCTTTAATAGACTAAAGTCTAGTGTTTTGGATGACACCATTTATTTTCATTTCTTCCCTACTAATTGCACTAGCCAGCTTGGAGTGGCATCCTATGAACTTGGCACTATCATCTATGAATATGTAGCTAAAATTACTACACTAGTGGTTATTTTGACAAGTGTTGTATCCATCACTGACATTATTATTGAATCCTCAACTGATGTTTTGTAAATCTCTTCCCCTTTTATGGGTTGAGCAACCAAAGTTGTATCAGTGAGTCCCTCTGTCTCTACCTCTTGGGTGGGGGCTTGGGTTACTGATGGAATGGAAGATATGGGTGTTTGAATGGGTGAAGTGAAAATGGATGTGCTTAATAGGGTTGTGGGACTTGGAAGTGACATGAATGGAGGGGTAGGCATGGGTAGTTGAAATAAGAGAACCTATGGAAGTGTAGAATCCAAGATAGCGAATGAGTCAATCAATTGATGAAATGGGGAATGTGATGGGAGATGAAAATGAAGCAGTAACTATCCCAGTGGTTGGGATGGCTAGTGGGATTGTATTCAAGATGACTGGATCCATAGCTATGTACTATTTTGTGATGTTAGTAATTAATGAAGTAGTAGTGGATATGGGAGATGAGATGGAAGAAATTGTAGAAAAGGGAAGTAAAAGTGAAGTTTGAGTGTCTAATTGTATTGATTGGCTAACTGATAATGGAGTCACGTACATAAGTGAGCTAGTGGAAATGGAAGTGGAAATTATTTGAAGTGATTATGGAGTGGATAAAGGAGGAGGAGGTGTTGTAGTTGGTGAAATAATAGAGATATGAGGGGTAACTATTTGTGCTTAAGCAATAGTTGTGTCCTCAATGGAAGTTGGCATTGGTTGATATATTTGAGGGGTTGCTACCTCTTGGCTACTAGATTGACCTCTTTTAGCCTTTTGTTTTTGTTTCCTCTTATGTGATACCAATGGACTATCTACGTATTCTGCTTGGGTTCCACTGTTAAAACATTTTGGTATTGTCACCACACCTTTTTCTTTCACTTCTCTCAACTTATCACTAATATTCAAGGTCTCTTTGGTAACCTTTACCCCTTTGTTCCTTAGCTAGTTAATTTTTCTATTTATCACATGGGTGGTCCTATCCATCAATGAGAAAGACTCAAGTATGGACCATCTAACTAATGAAAGAGGTTGAGAAAATATCTTGTGATCATAGTAAACCCTATCAATCAAATATTCATCATCTATTAAGTCCTCAGGAATTGGTGCCATGTTATAAGTTTTGATTTGATCTAGGTTCATCCTAGAATAATCTCTTAGTCTCACTTCCTCTTCATCTTACATGTCTTCCTAGTAATCTTCATAATATGGAACATGTAAATATGTTGTGATCCCCAATTTACTAGTAATATTTTCAACATCATAAAATGGCCTTGCATCGAGAACTCTTAAGATCATTTGAGTCATATCAACATCTGCACTTTTGGATTTTGATAGGGAAGGGCATGTATGCATCCTTATGCTAATGGGGAAGTGGATTCCTGACTTATGTTTGCTTGACAACAATTTATGAGTCTCTACAAGATGCCTCACAAGTTCCATTAGAGCCCATATGTCACTTACATACCTTGGAAGGGTGTAAGGATAACCATTGAATCCTCCTACTCTAATGTATGAATATGTTGGGAATTAAATGAAATATGATCCCTAATTTGTGATCTTTAAAGTTACAGCACCAAATAATCTTATCTTTTCTAGTTCCTTGTTGAACATAATTATGATGTAGTATATGAATGCATCATTTACCCTTCTAAAATGTTGTTTACTTTCCTCAAGGGTGAGGTTAGGTTAATAATTAAAGACCTTGTTGACCTAGTCAGGCAATGTGTTCAACCCTAGGAAATCCCTTCCCTTTGCTAATATGTAGACTAAATATTAAGTCATATAAAACTTCCTTGTGGTTTGGACCTCCATAAATTATGTGTGGATGGAGTTAGAAATCAACTAGGCCCAATGTATATATTGTTTATTTTGGTGAACCACCCAGATGTATTGGTACATCCAATCCTGATACTTCTTAGCATCTGGGTTCCTAGTGATTCTATGCAAGAGTATGATTATGTCACCCACTTCATATTTGAAATCTATTCTTGCCAATATTTTAGGCAATCTTATATATGTGGGTCTAGAGACTTTTAGCCATTATTTATTCAAGATCCTTAAACACATAATGTTATTATCTTAGTAGAACTTCTTGGATGAATCAGGGGTTATATCAAGATAACTCTCATACTCTATAAATAAGAACATGGTGTTGATGAAGTTAGGGTCTAGGATTAGAATATTTTTTCCCTTGTCATTCACTACTTCCCTCTCTTTTGCATCATAGTGATTTTTCAATATGACCACAAGCTCAAGGATCTACACTGGTAGTGGAAAGGTTGCTTCTTGAGGAAATACTTAGTCATAAATGTTTTGAATATAATCATTCTTGACTTCAGCATTTACTCTTGTTCATAAATTATCTTGGTCTATGTGACCTATATCTATGTATGTGATCTCATTTGTGTTGGATTCCAGGCTGAGTGGAACACCAAGTCCCTTAGATTTGAACTTTATTTCTTTTCCAGACATAGGTTTTGGTAAAATCGATGTGGGAAAACCAACTACAAATTTGGTGTGTTTTGGACTTGCAATTATAGGTAACAATTTTAGTGGGGTTTATACTATGTATTTACAACTAAAAATTTTAGCAGGTTTTAGACTTACAAAATACACTTGCAAGGTCTGACAAAAGTTCTAATGGGGTCTAAGGATTTCTATTGTAGGTAAAATCATCATGGGATCTGGAGTTTCTTTTGTAATGGGATTCTCCATGGGGTTTGAAGTTGCTTTTTATAGGTCAAATATCTATGGGGTCTATGTAGAGGATCTTAAGAGAATGTTCTCAATTTTAAAAAACTTTACAAAACCCTAGATTTCTTACAAACTAGGTAAATGATTGAAAAGAACTCAAGAATGCAGACAGAATTTTTGGGAAAACACAAGCAAGAAATAGTGACAATCCTAAATTTATTATAAGATAGGAAAATTGGCACAAATTCAAAGGATAGTATGTTTAGCTTGATAGAGATAATGGTAGATGGAAAATGTGGGAGGAAAATAGAGGAATATTATTTGTAGGTGATGGCAATAGTGGTCGTGGCTTGGTGTAGCATTGGTGAGGCATGGCTTGGTTTCTTTGTGCACAAAATTCAAAATATGATTTGCAATGTTAAAAATGACTTTGAAAATACTTAATTTCATTAATATAACCTTATAATAAATGCCAATTAGGTTGGTGGTTGGGAGAAATGGTGGTAGTTTTTAAGTTTTGGATTCATGGCACAATTTTGCAATTTTGTAAAATTGCATTTTGCACTCTGACCTCCACTTTTCATCAAGTGGATTGGTGAAATGGAAGTGGGAAAGTGGAATCTAAGGTGTAATTTGAAACTTTGCAAGTTACAATGTACAACCAGAATTTTCATTTCCATAGGTAGGGTTGTCGACAGAAAGTGGAACTTTAATTGCACTTTTCAACTTTACAAGTTATAAATTACCACCTGAGTTCTAGTTTTTGTGGATGTGGTAGTTGGCAAAAGGTGGGACTCGAGATGCACTTTTAAAGTTGTAAATTACTATCAGAGTTCTAGTTTCCATAGGTGTAATGAATGGTGGAAAATAGGGTTTTGATTGCAAGTTACAAATTATAATCGGAGTTCTAGTTTCTGTTGTTCATTGGTGAGCAGGAAGTGAAGGTTGGGGTGCATTTTTCAACTTGAAAAGTTTTAAATTACACCTAAATCTCTAGTTTCTACCAAGCATATGAAAAGTGGGAAGCAGAGGTTTGATTGCAATTTTCAATTTTGCAAGTTGCAAATTGCACCCAAATCTCTAGTTTTTGATGGGTTTGTGAAAAGGGTATCCTAGGTCACTTGAAGTATTTTTTCTCAAAAAATTAATGGGTCCCCTTGAGTGTACAATATGTTTTGACATTTTTGACTAAAAAATATCAATAATTACCTCTTTGTTTGCTTTTATCGGTGTTTTGTTGTTCATTCATTAGTCTTTATTTATGTTTATTGTGTAACTATTTTGTTTCTTGGTGTTTTGTTGTGTCTTTATTGTTGTGTTGTTATTTTGTTTATTGTTGTCTCATTATTCATTCATTTTTATTAGTGTTTTTAAATTTATTTCCTAGTGTTTTGTTGTGCTTTTATTTCTCTTTATTATTGTTTTGTTTTGTCTTTCTTTATTCTCTTGGTGTTCTTCTTGTCCTTTGTTTTACCATTTTATCTTGTTTATTATGTTGTTTTATTGAAATTGAATACATTTTGTAAACATTTTGAGTCTAGCCTTAACTTGGGATCGACTTGTTTACATTTGTATTTAAATTTTTTAATTCTTTGTTAGTTTTTAAAGTACACATTATTAGGTTTTGCTTATTCATATCTTGATTTCAGGTTGTTTAACAATTTGTTCTTGCTTTGTTTTTATTTGTTTTTTTAATAATTTCTTATTCCTACTTAACTCTTGATCATTCATATCTTGATTTTAAGTTAGGTTACAATTTTGTATTTTTTTTTTTAATCTTTTTTATTTTTGTGTTTAAATGTTAATAATTTTAACTCTAGTTTTGATAATTTTTATCATTTTCCTTAGTTATAAGTATTACCATTTAAATCGGTCAATTGTAAAAAGAAATGCAATGTTATTATAGGTTATTCATACTTACAATGCATAATTTTAACTTGCTAAAGTAAACACCAAGTGTTCCAATGTCTAAAAATCAATAAAATGTTGAAGATCATATTTGAACACACCATTCAACATATCTAACACCTAAACAAGATATATCCTAAGCAAACATTAGAAACAAACAAGACTCTTTATGCAGGACGTGAATCTCCTGGAATACACATTGAGTCTAGTTGACTATTTCTATGATTAATTTGGGACATGCATCTCCTAAATTATCCTTTACCATATATTCATACATGAAACAGAACCATAAATTTATCAACATATATATGCTAACTAAGGAAGTGCATCTCCTAAAACTGGCATATATCATCATATCATAATAAGAGCAACATCAACGTAAACATCATGAGACAATAAAATAAAAATTAAGAGTCTGTGTACAAATATCCATAAGCCAAAAATTAATGTCATATATATGTCTCAAAATAATGTTTTATACATCACAAGAATATCTATGCATCTCATAATATAAAAAAGGAAGAGCTAAAAAATCAGCTCTGATCATGGCCATCCCTAGGGGACTCTACTGGAAGCTTTAACCTATCCTTGAAGCTGGTGAGGATGGTGGACATGGTCATGGAGACCCCATGATAACCCACTATGTTGTTGATTATGACACTGACTACTCTGACTATGTTACTATTAAGATCCATCAATATCATAACCTCTAGGGGAACTATCCCCTGTCCCACTCTTGCTCCATCAACTATAGGCCAAGCCAAATGCTCTAGTGCATCAATGTCCATATTACCATCTACCACCTCTAAGTCTATTATCACACTTAATAATTCCTCTAATATATCCTATCATCCTACCAACATCTAGGTAATCCTAAGGCCTCGCATAGGTACCCATAATATGCAATGCACAACCTCCAATGTCACTATCGCCTTCCCAGTCAGTAAATGAAAGATAGAGGTCTCTGAGTGACACCTCTCCATAAGCTTTGATAATTAGGTCATGTCTAATCAAATCACTATTAATTGTGCTAGGTGGTATAGTTATATGACCTCTAAGACACACATAATCTTGTCTATCCAAATCCCCTACCATCAGAGAACTTGTAATCATCACTCTCATGAAGTAATAACTCTAACTCATTCCTCCAAGTCACACACAAGGAACAAGGTCAATTATTTTTATTTTTTCTAATCACATCTACCTAAGTTCTAATTTTGGGGAAAAAACTAATCATCTATTGGCCCTACACTCTCTTCTTCTAATTTTGGGCCTATATTAATCTCTCATGGGCCTTATCCTTCCTTCTAGATATTTCATCATTTTACAAGGTAATTTCATCATTTTACATGGTGATTATGCCATTTCATAGGGTGTTTTGCCATTTATATCAAACTCACTAAACCGTAGGTCATTCCTACCAAATTACAAGGCAATCTTGTTATTCTTAGCTAATTCACTATTGGACTAGTGATTTTTGCCCAAAAAGGTGAATTCGTTGATGAAGTGATGAACTCATCGTTCCACCTCACAAACCCATTAAAATTATGGAAAATTTATTTTTCTCATGGTGATCTTACCATTATTGAGTATGACCGCACTGATTGCAAAATTTGGTAATCAGTGGGATTACCAAAGTTCCTACTTCTACTCATAATAAATGCCATAAATGCAAAAATTAAATATCAAAAAAGGTACCTATCAATGTTTCACTCCCCATTATCCTTTGATACTCTCTCATACACTCTTCAAGGTGATGGTGATGTGGGATATTAGCCATCTTTCTTAGTTCTCTCATGTGTAAATATCATAGCTCTGATTTACTATAGCTATGGCTGTAAATGAACTATTTTTACCCCCAAGGATAAAACCATAATAAATTTGTCAAAATTTTCACCCGTTAGGCATATAGTTTAACCATCTAAATTATATTTTGTGACAACACACAATCTAGACCAAAAATCACTAAAACACTCTAAATCATTCAAATTTATCATGCATAGGTGCTAATTTGTGGTAATGTATCCCTGAATGGGGCAATGCATTTTATGTGAATATTATCTTTTCTTATATCATTTAGAGTCAAATTGTGACCATGAAAAATGATGTCCTAAACCACTGAAATATTATAATTTGGTATCACACATCATGTGCATGTGTTATTTTGTGTTCATAATACCCTAATTAGGGTATTATCACATACGCAAATGACACCTTCTTCTAATTATACTCCAGTCAAATTATGACTCAATAAAATGACATTTTCAACTAGGTTGATTAAGCGTGCAATATATTTCCAAATAATTACAGAAAATTAAGCAAAGACAATTAATCAAATTAAATCAAATCAAGAGCTTAAGTAAAAATTCTATGAAAGTTGTTGAATATCTAATTGCTAGAAATTCATTGTTCTATTTTTCATCATCCCATGACATCATCAATGGGGTGGCATCTATTGACCAATAATGGGATAATTATCATAATTAATCCCTCCCATGCCTAATCAATGCCCCATTCTTCTAAATATTGATGACATTATTTATTGTTTATCTCTCGAGATTGAATCAGTCCATGGCCACACATCTTGATCTCAAGATGGATGATCATGGTTGATCCTGAACACTTTTAAAAATCTATAAATAAGAGGGCCAAGACCACCATTTTTAAGATTCAGTTATACAAAATTACAGTTCAAAAATTTTTATAGATAAGCTTCATTTATTCACACAAATTGATAAATCTTGTGAGCCTAAGCCATTGGTGAACTAGGATATGATGGAGGCTCATGCTACTCTTTATTGACAAATACTTAGAGCACCAAATATAGGGAAAATGATACTTCTTGGCCGCTTGTGAATGAAAACAACTACTTGGAAGGTATATCATCATCTTACTTTCATAATTAGTTCTTTGAAGTCATTAGCAACACTCTTTAAGGGAGTAGGTTTGATAAATTAGGTATTTATGCTTATTTTAGAGATGTCTTGACTAACGCATGATATAACCTTGTCTCTTAATCCTATTCTATATAAACTTCACTAGTCAATTTATCCAAAGTTTATGACTTCTCCCTTTCATATATTTTTGACTAGGGCACATCTAAGGTCATAACTTTATCCATCTTACTCCCTTGAATATATCATTTCCTAGGGCATAATCAATCTACCCAATCTAACTATCGATCAATTGTAACTCACCAATCACAAAAATCAATTCAATTACATATCATAATCTTCATCAATTTTATCCAACCCCCTCTCTTCTAGTGATGCATCCCGCCCCTTTCTTCTCCTCTCACATCTAACTATTTAATCTCATTCTCCTTATTTCGAGTGTCAATTCATCTCATTTTTCCCCGCATGACCCATAGATGGGGCATCACCCATTCTAATTTTCATTAAATTACTAAAAAACACATTATTTTATCATAATTTAAAATTAATAAGTGTATTGACTCTAATTAAGATAAATGACTAAAATGATATAAAATGATGTAAATTAACTTGGGACATGGAAAATTAAAATAAAGTATTAAAATTGATAAAGCACAATCAGATCAATGAAGACTAACAAGGAATAATACAAAAGACTTGGTTGTTTATTTTTTTTTATCTGACTGTGTGAAACTAAAAGGTGGCTAGAACTGATCAATAGATCTTACAATGATTGTGCATATTGAAACTATAACTATAATTGTTCAGGGTTAGGATAATCAAAAAGGGGATAGGATTGACTAACACTATTTTCCCCTAATGATCAATTTTGTCCTATATAAAAAAGTAAATAAATTAGGGCATGATCATCTGTAGTTGTTGGAAACATGTGTGTGTAAAAATTTAACCTTCAGATGCACATGAAATATCTACAAATGACCTCTTAAAAGTTGAAATCCTAATAGGGATTGCAATAGATAAAAATCTATAAATGGAAAATGGGTAAGTGTAATTGGATAAGCTAACCCTAATCACCCCCATGATGATTGATCATTACCTATGTATCCAATACTCAAACGAAGTAAATCACATCCATGTAGTTATCCCACTTAGAGTTCTTTGTGTAATTATGCTTCTTTTTATACATGAATGCATCTAGAGATGTCTAGAATACTTGAAAATGCTTTAAAACCCACTTTAAAAAACCCTATTATTGACTTAGCTAAGGATTTCATCAAATAATTAGAATTATATTTGGAAAGAATAGGGAATTTTTTCTTAGTGTTCAATAGTATAAGTGTGTCTCAATATTGAAATTACCAAGTGATTATCAAGTAATAGAATAGGTGACTTAGATATGACTTTATAACAATACAAAAAGGACAATCCACATGGTACATATTCTAAAAATACAAACCAACTGATAAAGGACGGTCCATATTTTAAAATTTTCCACTGCTAGGGTGAAAGTCCATATTAACCGATAGAGGCTAAAACTGACTATCACTATTGATGCATATTGGTCGATATTGTCTTAAAAGGAAACATGTAAAAGTTGAAGTTTGGGATGTATGTATCGATCTTTAGAGGGGTTTTTAGTAATTTAGAAAATTTAAGTAGGCATAATATAGAAATTATTTTAATACTTTTGGATTCATAAGAGAAATATCAAGCAATGTTTGAATTCTAATCAAGTACTATTTATATTTAAACAATGTAATGCAATATTTTGACAATATATCTCATTAAGCATGTGTAATAAATACAAGTACTAAAAAATTAAGGGATAAATAGAACATATCTTATTTTTTATTATGTTCTAGACTATGGTAGTGATCCTGAGTCATTGCATGGCTATATTAAATATCTGGTCTTATTCATTATGTATTATGATTATTTTTTACCTTTAGACAATTTTATCAATTAGGAAAAATAACATCAACGCATATATCTGTATCCAACACAAGTTTCCATTGAGAAATATACACAAGAATGAATTCAAATTTAGACTAGGCCTACATTACCCACTATGTAATTATTTTATGCCTCAAATTATGTTCACATGTGTGCTAGATCTGGATAATAAACAACCCTACTTACTTTACATTATACCTCTTACAACCTGGTAAAAAGGGGTCAATAATGTGAATTGATCTAGTTCTAGAAACCATGTTTGTTGCTAAGTGTTGCCTACAGAACCAATACTCTTAAGAGGGCACCAGACTCACATGTAGTTCTCCATATTATGCATGTGTGTGGAATTATAATAGTGTGAATATATTTTATTTATCCTATTAACCCTTAGTACAATTGATGCAATAGTATATATGAATTTTTGAATTCTTCAGATATTTGATTGTGTTGTAGTGCAATTTGATAGCTTGAAGTAAGCAATACTTTCTTATTAAAGAGTTTCCTTATCAAATTGGTAGGTATGTTAATTAGACCATATCATTTCTATATGTAGGAACCTTTTGACTTTGAATTATAACCTAGTGACACAAAAATCTGACCATAGGATGGGCAAAGAGGGATAACAAAATATTCACAAAGCAAAAGATATGAAAAAGGATAAAAAGATAAGACTAGATAGTTGCATCAAAGTTGGACACTAATGTCAAAGATGCATGAAAGTATATAAGGGATAAATATATATATATAAATTAGGTAAAATGGGTAGGGATCCCTAGCATACATTATATGAAGACAAACAAATACAACACACAGGCCCAAGGGGTAGGTAAATCAAGCTAAATAAGATGGAATCGAAGAGGTCCCTAAGAGATACTGCCAGTAGATGTCTAATTCTTAGTGAAAAGGTATATACATATAATAAGACTAGAAATATGTGTACTTGTACCAAAATGGGTGTCTACATTTACCCCCCTTTAATCTAGTAATGCAATAAAAACTATAATTACTAGTTTAAAGGAAAAGAAAATGCATATCATAGTTTGGATAACACACCTTGTCTTCACTTGATTTTTTTCATGAATATTTCATTTTGAACATTACCTAAAAACAATCATACACTAAAAAATTAAGTTAACATATATAATCTATATGTAAGCAATACTAAAAAGTAGCATAAAGAAAGAGCATGGATAAAGTACACATGTGTATGTATCACATAGTAAAATAGTTATGGAGTCATGGAAAATAAAGAAGTAGGTAGGGGGATTGTAACCTCATCCATCTTCTATCCAAGAAGATGAGTGAGTATATAAGTGGTAAAGTGTGATACACCATGGTGGTTTTATACCTAGAGTAGGGAGATTTGGGAGGTGATCATGCCCCCAACCTAGAATAAGAAGAGTCCATTGAGAGCATCATTTTTGACGAGCATAACTCGAGTGAAAAAGATATGTACATGTATAACTCAGTATATGGTGAGTGATGTAATCAAGTTCACCTAAAAAAACTATGAGAAAAAATGATTTAATCCCTCTAATCACACCAAAAAGAAGAACCAACACTATAGATGGGTAAAGTTCAATATGGTCTGTAAATGCTCAATCAATGTATTAGTACATTAGGGTATTAGTACATACAAGTTTTGTGTTGTGGTAGTAGTCCATAAAATAGTTGGTATTTCTTATTGGATGTATCAAATAATGCATCACATTAATCTAGATAAAACAAAGTATTCATGGGGTCGTATTATACTAACCCACTTATACAGGGATCTCTACATGTTTGCATTGGAGAGTCATGGTGGGGGTATTAGGAGTGGTGACTCTATTGCATGTCTAAGATTATGATCATATGACAATAGTATATCTAAATTGTAGCCCCCTCCTTGGATGGGCTCATCCATATGTTTTTATGGAGTGGTGGGTATTTCCACATGGTACACATCATACCATGATGGAATACCATATTACCTTGGATAGGTTATCTCTAGATCAGATTGTGTACCATCCTTATAGGACTTTTTTTGGGTGTCCCAAGGATGGATATGAGTTATAAAAGGTCTACATCAGTATATGGTTGATTGATCAGTTTCTTGGTGTCTATGAGTTCTTTCAGTATGATAAAGTTTTATGATAGTTCTAGATTGAGCAGGGAGTGCCCTCAGCACCATATCCATGGTATTGGATAATACAGAGTGATCATAGGTAACATTATAGGCCATCACCTCTTGTTATTTTTAGATGATAAATTTGACCAATTGATTTATATATGTAGATTATATCCAAAACACCAAATCTACAATCCACAATAAAATTGGAAACCACTAAATTAAAATGCAATAAAATGAACATTTAAAACAACATTATAATCTAAAGCCAAATGTTCCCAATCAAGATTCAAATAAAAATACTAAAGATTATAGATGGATATTGCTTATAAATAGACTCAAAATTTTAGCATGATATTAGCTTTATCAAAAGATTTGGATGATAGTTTGATAGATTTAGTTGATAGAATATTTTAGCATGAAGGATCATGGATTTTATAGTTTTTGTAAATGGAGGAATTGGTTCATTTAAATAGAGGAATGAGGGAGAATCAATGGAAAAAATTCAAATTTGGGTGTAGGGAGATCAATGGTGGAGAATTATTTAAGAAATTAAAAATTCCTTGGATGATTTTAGAGGAGGGAATCTTCTAGAGGTAGAATCCTCTAGAGTATTTTTGGAAGTCTAATGACAATTAGTAGATGATTAGTCATGTGATTAGGAGGTTTTAGAGAATCTAGTGGAGTAGGAGAGGCTAATCATAAGCTAGGGTAGGTGGAATCGAATTTTAAACTCCCAAATATTAGATAAGTGGGGTTAGTTGATAAATAAGACATGATTAGAAGAATTAATTGATTTTTGGGAAAGGGTAAGGTTAGTAGGTAAATGTGGAATTAGTGGGGAATTAGGATAATAACAAGGAAAGGGTTATTAGGAATAAATTAGGTGTAATTAGATGGGATTAGATGATATATAAAATTAATATAAAAAATTAGTGATAGATGGAAGCGAGCTAATTTAGATGTGTACATTTTGCCCCTCTTTGAAAGTGCATTACAAGTGGATGAAGTGGAAAGAGTAATGGTCTTTCAAATAATAAAGACACTGAAGGATAAAGGCTAGTAAATGATTTTAGTGGACATTATGCCCCCTCGAGGGGACATGTGGAGAATAATGAGATGGATGGCCACTTGAAAGAGGAAATGAGCGATGGGATGTGAAGAATAGACAAGGGGATGGGATGCGAGATGTGAGATAGATGATGAAGAAACTAAACTTGACCTGAGTAATTATATATAAAGTGATGATGACCCTGGCAAAGACATATGCACATGGAGCGAAAATGACTATGTCATAGTTGTTAACACATCCCAAGTGGAATCAACTACAACATGATGATGATAAGATAAAATGATGCAAGTTTTATACATATCCCAAGCAAGGACACATGCCAAGGAAAGATTCAAACCAAGATAAGATTTGATTTGATAATATTAATGATGAGTATATCTCAAGGATTAAGTCGAGTGTTATGATGATGAAGAGAATAAATGATATAATTGAGTGACTATGTGAATATGGGAAAGGAAATTAGTGACTGCATTATCCTTTGGCACTAAAAAGTGGCCAAGTGTTACCTACATAGTCTGAAGAAAACTCAAGATAATGTAGTTATGACTAGATTATATGATGATGATGATTATGATGATGATGATGATGATGATGATGATGATGATGATGATGATGATGATGATGATGATGATTTTTAGACATGTTAGTTTATAGATAAAGGATGTGACTCAGATGTTAGACATGAAGATAGAAGACTAAGAGAAATGATGGGAGATGAACTGTTAGATGTCATGATGTTGATGACTAAAGATATGATAGATGATTTACTAGAGGATATAAATGTGATGATAAAGGAATTGGAGGAGTGATTGGATATTAAATTATTAGATGTTTAAACATTTGAGAGAGGATAAGAGAAATGATGAGTGTAATCCATTATCAATCCATCAAGGCTATAACAAGTTTCATTATAGTCTAAGTAATCTAATGTAAATATAACACTAGGAAGTATGCTCCATGATATAATTATGACCAAGAGGATTTTGTGCCAAAGTGCATGATTATAAATGGGGAACATAGAAAACTCTTCATCATCGAGGGCACCTAAAAGCATCAGTATAGCTTTTTTTGGTGTCATCATAGCATCTTCATTCATTACCCATAGACAAAAATATTTATGATGCAAGACAAAAAATAAACATAGACAAATTAAAAAAACATAAAATAATCATATATATACATGATAAAATACACACAAACAATTCAAACAACATAGAGTAGACAAGTAACACACACAAGTATCTACATGCAGTGTCATTGTGCCTTGTCTAATTATCCTGATGAGAGTCAACAGGATGATTGATCAGGTGATGAGCTGGAAAAACTTGTTTATGAGGATATGATGTGAATTTAGATTAAGGATAGGAACTTGGACAAGGTATGGAATTGAAGTAGACTAGGGACTAGGATAAGGATAAGGTTATAGATAAGGACTTAGATGATAGGAATACTAGTAGACAAGGCAATATGACAAGATGATAAAATGACTAAGATATAAGATAGGGTAGGATGAAAATGAGATGGATAAATTAGGTCAGAGGATAAGACGATTAGGATAATCAAGACATAAGGCAAAACAACTTAGAGGTTTTTGGATTTTGTGGATTTTATAATTTTGTAGGTTGTTTTAGAATCTTTCAATTTTTAGGTCTTTTGAGAATATGTATGTACACCATATAAAAGGGGTTACTAGATAATGGAATACCAAGCCTATCAACTAGGATAAGGATGGATGGAATAAATGGATGGGATGATAAAAGGATGAGGGTGGTGTTGAAAAGGGGATGAGGACTAAGGAAGAATAGACTAGGGGTTTCCAATGAACACATCATGAAGTAACTAGATGTTTAATTACCCAAGTGTCTATTGGAATATATGCCAACATGATTCTAGAATATTTCTCAAGACATCTTCCATGTACTTACAAAGGTCAAGACTAGAAGAAAGGATGGACTTAATCAAATACAAGACATGATGGAATATGATGGGTAGACATTGTAGTATGGACCGAGGGATAAGATAGACAAGGATGAGATGGAGGGGATTATATGGATTAAATGGATTTTGCCCCCAAGTGTTGAAGTAAAATGCAATCAATATATTCTTTTACCATGATGTTAGAAACTAGTTTTCATCATGTTACTTGCCCAAGGCACTAGTAGACTAGTTTTCACCATTAGATGAATGGTTTTTTTTTAATTTTTGAAACTTTTGACATCTCAATTTATTAGAGGTGGGTGAAATGCAAGATTGAAGATACTTTATTGATCTTTCAATTGATACCCATTCTAGAGATGTGTGATGCTAGGATCATATTGTCAATGATGGATGTATTGATTTCCTTGTGATCTTAGTTGATTTTTGATTTAACATCCTCCAAACATCTCAACTAGGTGTCTTTGTAACCCCTAAAAGAGATGATGTTGTTATGAAAAGTGATGTGTGGCTAGGATTTGAGGTATGATATGGAAGGGATTATGTCATGATTTTGATGGTGGGGTATAGGATATGAATGAGTGATATGGTTATGATGAAAAATGTGACTGAAAGGAGAGAAAAAATGAGTATAGTAATTGCATACAACATTGGATATGGTGAAGGGGACATTTTTTATTGGTGCCATAAGGTTAAGGGATTCAATACCTTCTGACTTATTTACTTTTTTATCCAAACATTAAGAGTATTGTCAACCATATTTTGATTAATTTTAAAATATTTTATACATGTTCATATTTCAATTAGATTTTGATTGCCCCCTCGTGCCTGTAATTGGGCTTCACTAGAGGAATTTGATCTTATATGATGATTATTTCAACTTTGATAGTCCCCTAGAACTTCAAGGATATTTATACTAGGGGATGATGCTTTTTGACTTGGCTGATGACAAAATTATTCTTGACTTTGATTGATTATTTTTAGATCACAACTGACTTGATTATTTGGCTTGATTAATTTATTATTGGTTTGGATCCTTGTAGATTCAGCACACAAAAGTGTATGTTGAATGGAGTCCAACGATGTGTGTTCATGTTTGTCCCATTTAAGGAGTGGGATGGAAGGATTGTTAATAGGTGGTGGATGATTAAGGATGTGTGGTGAAATGGGTGAATGAAGGGGATGATGGGCGCATAGTCTTCATAAATGTTACTAGGATACCCAACCTCAACATCAGAGAAAGTGTCTTCAAGAATCTCAAAATGAATACTAAGACTCTTTATAGAATTGACATCTAAAGTCAATTCATATCTAGATTTATGATCTTTAACTGATATAGCATCCAAGAATTTTGTTATAATTTCATCATCCTGAGATAGATCAAGAGTTATGCCTTTTGACTGGTCAACATTTAAATTTGAGATATCTTCAAAGAGATAGGTGTCGACATGACTTTTGTTATTTGTAAAGAATGATGATTTTGAAATGGATTATGATGCATATGAAGATTTTGGATATGATCCTAACCATTATGTAGCCATAGAAAGGGCCTTTTTGATATCATTATACACAAATACCTTTTGCACTTTGGGTTTGTGAGTGGATGATTTAGGCTTAATGGATTTGTGAAAATGGGGGATTTGATGTGAATAGGATATAGGGATAGTTCAATCATGGATGGTTGTGGTATGGCAAGGATTAGGTTCATGAACTTCATTGGGGAGGGAATAAGTTTGATCATACTTAGGAAGTGCTTCTTAGCATACCCCCTTTTGTACATTCCTAGGTGTGGATGCATTGGATTCACCCTCAATTTCAATGTCATCAATATCAATTAAGTTTTGGACATAGTCTCTAAATGGGTAACATCTATTAATAGAATGCCTGGGGACTTTATGGTATATACAAACTTATTATACTTGATACCATAAGGGCATATGTTTGGACAAATCTATGGGTCTTATTTTTGGGTGAATAATCATGCCTATGGCCTCAATTTCCAAAATAGGGATTTTACAGATATTGGGAGAGGGGCATATTGCCTATCTATAATGTTGGATGTGGAAGTGTTGGATTTAAGAGTGGAAGAATTTGATGTCATGATATTGGGAGATGGTGTTGCATGAGATTGTTTAGGAGATGAACTAGAATTAGGTGAGGTTGATAAGCTAAGTTTCCCTTTGTTAGTAGGACGGGGGATTTGTGATGGACTATGATTGGTAAATAGAGGATTTGATTAATGATTAGTGTGAATTGGAGGTAAGGTTAACTAAACTAGGTCAAGGCCTTTGGGAAATTAGGCACCCATCTCAAGGAGCCATAAGAGAACTGCATATTTGTTGGAAATAATATATTTATTAAACAAGGTAATCTTTGGACTAGAAAGATCATGGCTACGACTAGGACTAGTGGATGGGAGACTGAAATGGGATCGATTGTCACAATAATTGGATGGGGAGAAAGGTTGATGAAGCACTTATTTGGTGGGTGAACTTAGGTTTAGGGGCTCAAAATCATTGGTAAGGTGGGCACCCATCTCCAATATCGACAAAAGGGACTCATCCCTATTGGCAAATATATATTTATGAAATAGGGTGACCTCATGACTTTTATATTGAGGGGTGATACGACTATGGTTATGATGAATGGGCAATGGGGTTGACCATGGTGGGATAGCATGTGGGCTAGGTGTAGATGGGGATTGTTGATGGGGAATGACATGGGACATTGGTTTAGGCTTGATGGGATCAAGGTTGTAAGGTAGGTGAGCACCCATTTCTAGGGCCCATAAATGTATCTCATCCTTGTTAGCACATAGGTATTATTCTACAAGAACTAGGTCCAAATCCATGTGGATAGATGATCAATGGGTAATGGATGATGAGGTGGATAAAAGGGGGCTTGGGTAAAAATACGATCCTTGGAAAACATAAGTCTTATTGATTGAGCTAGTATGGCAAGTGATGGTAAGGATGAGATATACTAAATAGATTAAGATATAATATAAGGATTAGATTTCAAACTGATAGTTTGATAGGTGATAATGATCTATCGACAATGCCTAATTTTTAAGCTTGTAAAAATATGGGGACTTGACTAGTGCTTAAATTTAAACTAACAAGATGATGATTGGATGGGTGCTAGTTATAAATAGGCAAGATGACTAGGTTAGAGACGACTGGATTGATGATGATTGGATGTTAGATTGAAACTGACAAAGTGATAGGTTGTTAATAGGGTATTGATTTAATATGAAATTTGACAAAGTGACAGATAATAGAAAATAATGATGGTGGACTAGAGTAATATGATGATATGTAAGGACAATAAATGGACTAGTTCAATCCTTAGACTGATTTGATCAAGATGGGATGGATATTGGATTATGTGATGAAGGGTAGATAGGAATAAATGAAGGGAACAAGGATTATGGGATTAAGGGTGGTGATGTAATGATATTAGGGGTAAGATTAATGATGTGGGTATGGTTTGGACAAGTATGTGACCTAAAAATCCAACTAGATGTGTTGTGGGATAAAAAGGCAAGACCAAATAAGATGGGATTTATCTAGATGGGGTAAGACTAGATGAAGACAAAGGATAATGATAAGACTAGATTAGAATATGTATGAGATGGGATGATAAGATGTACAAGATATAAAAGATTATAAAATATTAACTATGTACAAGATACGATGAATGATGAAGTAAATAAAGATGTACAAAATTATTAAGAATGTTCAAGATGGGGATGATGATATAGGAAACCTAGATAACCATGTATATGTTTGGGTAAAAGATGACTCATCTCATAAACAACACTGGGTTATCACAACACACATCAAAACAAGCAGCCACAAACCTAAGATTAGTAAAATGATGCAAGATTTTAACTCGATGACTACATCATCTAACAGTGTCATGGGTGAGGCTATAGGTTGATGACCCATTAAAAAATCACCCAAACCCTCTCAAACCTATCTTCACTTGATGATCACTTGGAAACTAATACTAACTCTAGTAACAAGTCACCTATTATGGTTGAAAGGTCTTGAGCTAGGTTTACACAAAGTTTTTAAGGGCATTCTCAATATACAGAAGGTATGTGGGGCCCAAATTCATGTAGGATGATGTCTAATTATTAGTTAAAATAATTAATTATTCCCCTTCATGGAAGACCTATATGGGGTCAACCACTTAGCCTAACAATAGTTATCCCTGATACTTAAACTCTATCAAAACATAGAGTGTGGTGTTGAAATCCATGGTCATTATCCCTCTAAGACTATGACAAGTTCATTGGTGTGAATTCCACTTCACATTACCCCTAAAAAATAAAAATGGGAGGGTTTATTAGTGGTTTTTTATCCTCCAAAACTCATCGTTGGGATGTAGGGAAGAGAGCATACACCACTGTAGCCCTCAGGTAACACTCAAGCAAGTAAAAAGTTTTATTAACTGATTAATTAAGTGTGATATATATGAAATATATATAATATATTTTTCAAAATGCCAAAATATTTGATAGGTGTCCTAAAAAACAATTTATTAGTAGTTTGAATTGGAAATCTGGAGGGGCAACCTGCAAGATAATATGTTAGACAAAAATATGACCTGCACGAGAAGATATTAGCAAGCCAAAATTGCCACTAGATTCACCCTTGTAAGAAATAAAATGTTAGTCCAATAAGCCTTAATAAAAACACAAAAAAATCATTTTTTTTCTCTATAACTTCTTTGGATAATGGGCCATGATTTGGAGATATAGGGAGGCATACCCCAGTGGGGTCAAGGGTTAGCACCCCTTATGGGGTTAAGGGGCAACACCCCTTATGGGGTCAAGGGATAACACCTCTTAAAGGGTTGAGGGGCAGTGCCTTCGATACCAAATGCAATTTAGGACTTATGTAACCCTTGGAATGACTCAAAAATTATGGAAAATGATCTTAACAATGCACTAAAAAGGAACAAACTTGAAGGCAAAAATGAATGCAAAATGCTACTGCATAAGGCAAAATCACTTATACATAGTCAATGTTATGTAATATCACTTACAAAAAGGCAAAATTGTAGCAACAGGTTAATACCACAACTACTAAATATGCATATTTATAGATAGTTCACTGGAAGTTATAATGAGGTTAAGCAAAATCGCCTATGGTTAGTACAAAATCACCTTTGGGAATCAAAGTTGCATATACCAAGAGGCAGTTTTGAAAATGATACAAAAAATGATAAATCTTAGAACAAACTATAAAAATATAGTGTTTAGGATGCCAAAAGTGATTTTATCTTGTTTAAATCAATCTTATATCAGATATTATTAAGTAGATGTATTAGAAATCAGTCCTAGGTCAAAACCACATGTGGATCTGCAAAATCGAGTCTAAAAATCAATAGGGCTTTTGTTGAGAGGTGGTTTTACACAAATAAATATTTATTAATATATACAAAATGTTTTTGAGACTATAAAATCTATTTACAATATTCAAAACAAGATTATTAACAAGGATTAGACTGTCGACCAATAAAGATCATAAAACTAGATTAAAAATACTTGTTGTTTAACTACTAAAATAATCACCTCTGCAATTAGCAAAATCATAAGTAGGAATCAAAAAAGCCTCTATAGATAAGTGATATTATAGAATGTGGTCAAAAGTGGTATTTTATGGGTAATGAGCAAGTTTGAGTAGAGTCTCCCCCTTTTCCTATAATCACATCTCAGTCAAACAGAGATAACAAAAATGTTAGAGAGGAAAATCATAGGTTTTAATTAGTATCTTATGCCTAAATCAAAACTGCCTCTTTTGGAGGTAAAACTATAGCTAGGAATAAAAACCACATTTTTTGAGAGGTGATTTTTCAAGAGGTTGGAAAACTACCAAAAAGAGTCAATGGTTAGTGGTCAGGTTCTTATAGTTAGTCAAAACAACTAGTATCTATAAAATTGCCCCTACAAAACTGTGATTCATAGTGCAATACTGCACTTTACTTAGAACATAAAATTTTAAAATTTTGGAGCCCAATATTATTTGAACCACTTCTTCAACCTGATTTATAACATATTACACACATAAGGGTTGGTTTAAAGGAGGGATCCTACTGTGGTCACCAAATGTGAGATGATAAATTTGAGCAATTGATTTAGATATGTAAATTATATCCAAAATGCCCAAATCTACAATCTACCATTAAAATTAGAAACCATTAGATCAAAATGCAATAAAATGAGCATTTAAAACAACATTATAATATAAATCCAAATGTTACCAATCAAAATTCAAACATAAATACTAAATATTATAGATGGAGATTGCTTACAAATATACTCTGAATTTTAGCATGATATTAGCTTGATCAAAAGACTTGGATGATAGTTTGATAGATTTAGTTGATATAAGATTTTAGCATAGAGGATCATGGATTTTCTAGTTTTTGTAAATAGAGGAATTGGTTTGTTTAAATAGAGGAAGGATGGAGAATCAATGGACAAAATTCAAAGTTAAATGCAAGAAGATCAATGGTGGAAAATTATTCAAGAAATTAAAAATTCCTTGGATGATTCTAGAAGAGGGAATGTTCTAGAGGTATAAGCCTCTAGAGTATTTTTGTAATCCTAATGATAATTAGTAGATGATTATTCATTTGATTATGGGGTTATAGAGAGTCTAGTGGAGTAGGAGAGGCTACTCATCGACTAGGGGAGCTGGAAAGGAATTTTAAATTCCCAAATATTAGATAAATGGGGTTAGTTGATAAATAAGACATGATTAGAATAATTAAATAATTTTTGGGAAGGGACAAGATTAGTAGGTGAATATGTAATTAGTGGGAAATTAGGCTAATAACAAATAAAGGGTTATTAGGAATAAATTAGACAAGATTAGAATGGATTAGATGAGATAGAAAATTAATAGGTGAAATTAGTGACAGAGGGAAGCGAGATAATTTAGATGTGTACATTTTCCATGGCATAAATGTGTGTAATAAATGAATTAATGATAAAAATTACTAAGTATAGATGGGGTATTCATCGATGGTTTTATGTCTATTAGCCTCTAAAACTCTCAGACCCTCTCTCTATGATGGGAAGCTCATGGGATGAGATCCATCATCCTAGCTCTAGAGCTCAATTCAATCAAGTCAAAGAGTGAAAATGACTCTTTTACCACCCACTTTTCTATTTTACCCCTCAATAACCCTATTATTTTTACCTTTCTTACCCCCTTTATCCCTCTCCAACCCTACTCTCTTCCCCAACTAACTAATTTTAACCCTCACATCCATTTATCCATTTTATTATCACATAAATCCCATTCCTAGTCATTATTGTCTATCCCCAAGTCATTTTAATCATTTTTCAAGGTATGCCCTTTCATTCCCCCACTCCTCATCTAACGACCTAAGTCAAAACTACATTGACTTGAGGTCTCTTCAGACTATGTAGGCATCACTTGGCCACTTTTTAGTGCCCAAGGATACCTCAGACACTACTAACAACCAATCCACATCCTATCCCATTTGGTTCCCTCAAATCTATTAAATCATGTTGAGCTAAAATCATTATATCATATCCATTTATTATGACCAATCACTTATTATATATCCTTTATCGACGTATAGTTTTCCCTTGCATATGTCCTTGACTAGGAAATGTTGCCAACTTATGGGCTTATTTATCTATCCATTTCTTGAACATATGTGTCATATTTGGAATATTTCTTTTATCACATGAATCCAATCACCTCTCTCCTCATCATTGGTCATTGCCTAGGAATCATCCTAAGAGAATTGTTACTCAGGTGCATTCTCCTTGGGACTAGTCTTACACCTGTAACTTTATCCCTTTGCATTTATATTTGAGGCATCTTATTGTATCTCAACTAGTACTCAAGGCATCCCAACCCCTCATTATATTGATTTTATACCCACCTCAGAGATCTCTTTTTGAGAGGCCATCTAACTTTTACCTCCTCACATGTCCCCTCGAGGGGGCATCATGCAACCTCATTTTACTAACACACAATGGTTTTTCTTTGAAAGACCATTACTCCTCACTTCATCACTTTCAATTCCCTTTAAAAGAGGGGAAAATTTATACACTTAAATCCGCTCACCCTAATTATCCCACTAATTCCACTATTTAAATCTCGTAACCATAATCTTAACTAGTTAATTAAATCCCATTCCCTATAATATATCCCCTACATCCTATTAACATTTTTATAACCCATGACAAATTAATCCCCTCTTTATCTCACTAACATCCTATTTAACTACTAATCCTACCTCATTAATTATCCACTAGCCCCACTTGCTAGTTAAAAATCACATATATTCCAACTACCCCCTAGCCAACAAACCTCCCTAAACACCTAACTAATCCCTATTATCCCTTAATATAATCTATAAGCCTCTAGATATAGAGACTTCCTTAACTTTTTAGAATTATCTAAACTAGAGAATTCTAAATGAATTAAAAATTCATCTAAAACCTCCTACATCAACCTATAAATAGCCATGCTTGGAGCATGTTTAGAATAATTAGAAAGCTCATAAGCCATTTTTGCATCCATATACCAGATATCCTAAGCACTTATACCCTATTGCATGCACTCTAGCATCTAAAAAATCCATTATATCCATCTTGAAGCCATTATCAAGCAATCCATAAAGAAGTCAAATAGCATTGGAAAATCGATGTGGAGATCTTGGAGGGAAGATATTAGGAGCAAGTTGATGGTAAGAATTAATTTATAATTGTTGATTGTTATTATATTTTCCTCCCTTTGATATTATTATAGTTTTGGATTAAGATTACTATTTTTAGTATTTTCAATCCATAACTCAAATTTACAAGCATATAGTTATAGATCTAGCCCTGTGCCCAAGTGATGAGCAAGATCCTATTGTTCCCCTAGTAGTAGGAGATGATGTGGGGTGTATTGATGGGTATGTGTAGTGGTGGGAGTGAGCTCAATGACCTTTATTGTTTCATGTTGTAGTTCTGGATCTAGGTTTCATTCCTTCAACATAATGTGGTAGCGGAGGAGAGATAGGTGGTGAGGCAGGAGAGGGTGCTCCTGTAGTACTAACACTGGTAGATGAGGTAGTTATTAGGGCCACATGTGAGTACCATAGTTTATGTATTTTATTTGGTTATAAAATTATTTGGTTTTTATATATGTTTCTAACTTATGTCATATCTCAAATGTGTGTAGTTAACCAAGAGTGGTTAACCATGGTAGATTGGGAGATACAAGCCCTCACTCATAGTGTGCCTATGGATGTAGCCAAAGATGGATTTATTAAAAGAGTTGTTGACATTACCAGTACACATACACCATTTTTTATCCTATTATGAGATTTATGGCATCATAATATATTGTAGCTATGGAGTTTGAAGAATTATGTGCAAATTTGGATAGATGAGAAATCCCATAATGGAGTTCCATTAATATTATGCAGACACTCAATAATCACTATGATAATTTGAGATAAGATCATGAGGAGATAGTTTGGCATCTAGGTGATTTTGAGGAGAGAGTATGTGTGTTATCATAGGAATGGGGACCATAGTTTGATCCTAGTTCATCTACCTATAGAGGTGTTGGGTTTGTAGATGTTGAGAGTGATGAGGAGTATACCCCAGGGGATATGCCCCCAACTTATGAATGATATGATTATTTGTATAAAAATTGTATTATATTATATATATGACATTTCTCACATTGGTTTTATTTGGTATAAAATATATTTGCATTATTTAATTCTCTGTTGGTCATTTTATAGTTTTTAATTACATCTATTTCCATGGTGTATGTTAGGTTTTGGTAAATTTGTGTAATAAGTATGTGTAGTTTTGATATGTGTGTATTATATTAGAAATAAATAAATAATTTTATGAAATGAAATCCTGATGGATATAATAAAGCCTAATTATAATGATCATATGTAAATGGGACTGCATATTGTGCTTCTATAATTGTCTTTGAAGCATCTATAGAAATATATTATGAATATGTATGTATCTATTTAGGTACTCATATCTATTATGTAAATTTACCTTCTACCTATGTCTTTTTATGAGGGACCTAATTAAATAATGGTTCTTTAGTAGGATCAGTGTGGGAAAGATCAATCTTGGGAGAGAGTACACTAGGAAAATGACTTATATTATAGGTCATATTTTGTGAAGGTCGATGGACCATGTGTTCCTCGTAAGGCTTAGCATGGGATGTCTCAACCTTATTATATGATCCTATAAGAGAAGTATTGGAATATGTCTAGATATTTGTTTTTGATATGTAATGATTCTATGATCGGCTAACTGTATAAACTTTTGTTTGAGAGCAAAACACTCGCTATCTTGATGACCATTAATACCATGATAAGTGTAAAAGTGTTGTCCCTTTGCCTTATCAAATTTATGAGGTGGGTAATGTGAATTATGAGGGAGTACTATCAATCATTTATATAATAAAGTTATTAATATGTCATGTAGTCTATCTCGATACCAATCAAACTGAATAGGTTGTCATTTTATAGTGGTATATGGTCTAACTATGGGAGATACTCTATAAACATGTTCCTTTAATTTATTCAACACCTTTATCATTTATTTTGTGACATATGGGGTTGGTTCTATAGAAGGATTTTGAAGTGGCTCAAGAGGTTTTTTAACTTGTTTATTTACCTTGGAAATAATAATTTTATGGTGTGTGGGTTTGAATGGAGAAATGGGTAACTTGGTTTATGTATTCATTAGAGCACACACATATTTATTCATATCTCAATATAAGATATCAAATAAAGTCAATGGATTATGTAATTCCCTTTTTCTTAGTGGAGAAAGAAGACCTCTTCTAAATATAAATTGTATTTCCAAATTTAATGGTGTGCAATGTAAGGAATACAAAACATTTTTAAATCAAATAATATAATCTTGTATAGGCTCATTTTTTGTTTGTGTCAATGTTTGAAAATGTTCCAATTATAGTTTAGGTAAGGTATAATGATGAAAATGTGATATAAATACATCTTCAAGTTGTTTAAAATTTGATAATGAACCATTTGACAAAGTATAAAACCAGTCAAGAGCCCCTTGGTTTAAGGTACGGTAAAAGACCTTTAATATAAAACTTATGTTTTTGGCCCAATGTTCAAAAGAGTGTGTATATTTTTTCAAATGAATAACATGATCCCCTTAACCATCAAAGGAGGAAAACTTAGGCATAATTAAGTTTCAAGGATAAGGATACTCAAACACATTCTTTGTAATAAGTTGTTTTATTAATGTATTCTCCTCAAGAATAGATTCATGAGAAGAAACTTGCAATTTTAGAGTAATGAATTGTAAAGGAGGAAAGGGAAGAAATAATTGTTATTTCATGTACCACATTAAGAGATGTAAGTATGTCACTTTCACTTTGAATTTTAGTGACGTATCCTATAGAAAGAGAAGCAAGTAATGCAATATCACTTTCTACTTTAGGTTCATAATTGTTATGTGAGAAAAGCATACTGACATGACTATTATTCACATCCTTGGAATTTTTTTTAGGAAATTATTTCATTAGGAAATATTTGGAAAACATGGTGTTTTGTTGCTTGAATTTACATGGTTTTACCCATGCAAAAGATACATCAAATATATTTGGGGCTGGGCTTTTGTTGTGTCCCTAAATAATACAGGTTATGTAGTTGTTTCCTTAATATTTTCAGATGCACTCTCATTTTGTTCTTCAACCACCACAATGAGAGATATGGGACATGTAATTTTTTCATCACAAATTATAAGGGAAGAAGAAAGTTGACTATTTTCATTTGAATCATGCAAATAAGTAATGGATTTTTCAAAACTAGTATTATTTGGGGAAGGAGAGACACACTTGTTTTCATCAACATTTTCATTATGAAAGATAGTGGAGGAACATTAAACTTCTTTGACATTTTCAACACTGGAAAGAGGAGAATCACACTCACTTGTTGAAATAACTAAAGAGGGTATGGATGTAATAGTTCAATTTTCACCATTAGGAATGGTATCATTTTGCATATTTTGTGGTTGTTCAGTATCATAAAATAGAGGAATAGGAGAGGTGTCATAACCAATGGGCATTTCATCACATTAATAATCAAGAGTGGTAACATCATGATCACTACTTTACTTAGTTATATTTGCATTTTTATCATTATTTCTTTTATTGTTATAGTTGTAAGCAAAAGTGGCTATATCTGGTTTTTGGTGTTCTTCTAGGTCTTCATATGTAATACATTAATCATCAAGTGTATTAAATAAATAATCATAATTTAGATTTCATGCATAACCTCCAGGGTTTTTTTTAGTGGAAAATCTTTATTAATCTATGAATATTCCATTTTTTGAAGTCGGTATTTGTCAATTTTTGTGGAGTGGCCGATAGGGCAGGATCACCTAATTTTTTGGGGTCAAATTTAATTTCAAGGAGAGGTTCACCTATATTTGAATATAAATTTCATCATATAATTATAATTCACTGATACCTTGAAATCCAATCCTAAGGAATTCACCATATACCATCAGATGACTTTAGTAATTTTTTTGGTGGTTTGTATTTCGGGTCCTAGGAAGGCTTTAAGAATCAATAGTTTCTACAAGGTATGCAACAATAGCTTGCAAGCATTTGACTGCAGTCTATCGATGACCAATAGTAGCATGTAGGCATATGATGGTAGGTTATAAGTAGGTAATGGTAGGTTGTCTATGAGTGGATGTCAACTACTTATGGGCAAACACTAGTTATCTACAGGTAGACACAAACAATCTATGAGTGAACACTAGTAGTCTATGTGTGAATGCTGGTAGTTTGTTGTCAGACACTAGTAGGCTTTTGTTAGGAAAGCTTGAAAGCATAAAATCTTGGAATATAGTGAGATGATGGATTGAACACATGATATTAAGATGTTATGGTAAATAATAATCCCACATGCATAGAAGTATGGTAAATAATAATCCCACATGCATGTCCAGGCAGCTTCTCATTAGTGAGAGACATTATAAATAATCTAGCCTCAACCTTTAAAATTATTAGAGTTTCATAGTGAGCACATAGTGTTGGCATATTTTTGTATAGTGCCGATAGCACTTGTACCATATTGGCATTCACTAGTATGATGTGGATGAGTGCCAACACCATACAGATGAACACTAACATAATGTAGATGAGTGCAGATGATTTGGTGTCCATCAGCATGTCACTAGTATCCATCTAAATTGCATAGACATCCATCTACATGGTTTCATTATTTCCCTGCACCATCCTGACGTTTACCTACATGATAATGATGTCCACCCATACCATATTGGTGTTTGATTGTATTGCACTAGAATCTATCTACATAGTGTCAATGTCCATCCACATCATGTCAATGTTCATCTACCCTATGTCATCGCTCACTTGAATCACATAGATGTTCACCTGTGTTCCATCATCATTCATTTACATCATGTCAATGTTTCCCTATGATATGCTAGCACTCGCATGTGCCATGTCATTGTCCATTTATGAGGGTTAGAGAAAGTTGATAGGCTTTATGCGATTCATCGCATGATATCACATGATTCACTTATGCAATGATATGCCTTCTAAACTGATTCACCACAATTGTGAATTTGATTTGTCTTGAGACCTCCATGTATTTTTTTATATAGCCCACTAAAATGAACCTTGATAACCTTCCATTAAAAACTCTATAAAGGTTAAAAAGTACTTTAATATGACTACCAAACACATAACCAAGAGGAAAAAAATAAGAATGTAACTAATCATTCCTAATCTATGACCATATAAGTTGAGGAGAAGCTAGATCTAAAAATAAATACAAAAAATTTGAGACAAACTTTCAAAGAAGGAAAAAACCCTAATATGCAAACTAGGTTTTTCGTTCAACAAACATAGGACGGGTTCACCAAATGTTTTAATGCTTTTAGATTCATAAAAGAAACATCAAAAAATAATTTTTTTTTGAATGATAATCAAGTAATATTCATATTTTAATAATTTAATATAGTATTTTTATAATATATCTCATTTAAGCATGTGTAATAAATACAATAAGTATTAAGTAACTAAGGGATAAAGAAAGTGTATCTTATTTTAATTTTATATTCTAGACTGTGGCAATTATCAAGAGTCATCAAAGGGTTATATTATATATCTAAAATTATTCATTATGTATTCTAACTATTTTTGACCTTTAGATAGTTACATTGATCAGGGATAGTAACATTGACACATACATCTGTATCTGATACAAGTGTCCAGTGAGAAATATATACATGATTTACTTTAAATTTGGGTAAGGCCTGCACTATACCTTGTATTATTGTTTTGTGCCTCAAATTAAGCTCACATGTGTGCCAAATCCAAATAATAAACAAACATATTTCCTTTGCATTATACCTCTTACAACCTGGTAAAAAGGGGTCATTAATGTGAGTCAAACTAGCCCTAGCAATCCTATTTGTTGTTAAGTGTTACCTACATAGCCAATACTCCTAAGAGGGCCTCAGATTGACATGTAGTTCTCCCTCATATGCACGTGTGTGGAATTTTAATAGTGTGACTATATGTTCTTTCTCCTAGTAACCCTTGGTACAAGTGATGCATTAGTATATTTGACCTTTTGAATGCTTCACATACTTGATTAAGTGTTGTAGTGAAATTTGATAGATTGAAATAAATAATACTTTCTTATTAGAGATTTGCCTTATCAAATTCATAGGTATGTTAATTAGACCATAGCCTTTGTATATATATGAAACTTTTGACTTTGAATTAGAACCTAGTGACACATGAAAAGCCGACCATAGGATGGGAAAAGAGGGATGACAAAACAATCACAAAGTAAAAGATATAGAAAAGGATAAAAAGAGAAGCCTAGACAATTATGTCAAAGTTCGACACTAAAGTTGATGCTAGTGTCCAAGATGAATTCAAGTGTCTAGGGGCTAAAAATATATAAAATGTAGGTATAATAAGTAGGGATCCCTGTCATACATTGGATGAAGAAAAACAAATACAACACAGGCCCAAGGGCTAGGTAAATTAAGCAAAATAAGATGGAACCAAAGAGGTCCCTAAGAGATCATGTCACTAGATGTCTAATTCTCAGTGAAAAGGTATATACATACAAGAAGACTAGAAACATGTGTACTTGTACCAAAAAGGATGTTTACAAAAACTTGTAAAGTAATAGGTCCATATAGGTACTTATGATAGATTGAGGTAAAAAAATAGGTCTAGATTAAGTTCTCAAGTCAATTAAAGTGAAATTGGGCCAAAACTGACATTATCAAGTATTCATGACCAAATTTGAGTGACTAAATTTGCCCCTAATTTAGTCAGAAATGAAATTACTAGAGTAAAAAGAAAAATATACTTGAGTGTGTACTACACACTTTGCATTTGGGAGAAAGCTCCAGTCATGCAAGGTGTTCCATGGAAAATCTTGAAATGATTTAAAAGTAGTTAATGTCCATATGTGAAATTGAAAATTGAAATGTAACTTGAATTTGTAAATATTGAAAAAAGCAAGGAGTACACATGTATGTCTGAAGTCAGATGTTTATCTTGTATCTTTGCTTGAATGATGATGCTTTATAGAATTATTATTTAATTGATGTTTCCTATGAAGCATTTGGAGAGGCTATATCCTTAGTTGAACCATGGCAAATTGAGAGTGATCAAGTCCCAATTTGAATTGAACTTGTTTATAAAATAAAACCCATTGAGGAACATAAAAGCCTCAATTTTTATTGTTGGTATTTGTAATCCCAAGCCAAAAATGGGTGTGAATCCATAATGGATTCGTAAGAAATAATGTCATAGGGTAGTGAACCTCCAAGTTTTGTATTATGCACTTTAATTGAATCAACCACTTCATATGGCTTGCAGATTAAATTGTCATTTTGTTACTTAGTTCCTGAATGCACGATCAAAGATAATGGAGAACATCCATGCTCCTACCATGTTTGTAGATAGCAATTAGTTTTGAAAACATTGCATGAATCTGTATCATGCCTCAATAATAAATGTAGAATTTTCAACTATATGTAGATTTAAATTTATAGCTTCTATTTAAATTTTATACATAAATCTATATTATGCACCCAAAATTGTGTGAATTTATAACATCATCTTGTAATTCCAGTGCATATGCCACCACAATCTGTACCAATGATTGATTTTTTGAACCATTTTGCATTCTTTGAAATAATATTCTATACCAAAAAATATATTTTTGCTCATAGAGGCTTATTTCATGTATGAAAAGCCCATTAAAATCCCTACCAAACCACCAATCACAACTAGGTGTATCAGTTCTAGTTATCTTTTTCTTGAGTTTAGTGGATTATTGATTGACTAGAATCTTATCCATATACATGTCTTTTAAAAATTTATAAGATTATTAGGGTTATGTGGGAACATTGGAGTTTTTATAGGAGATTCATGAGCGAATCATCTTCTCTATCACCTTTTTTTATCTTTTACTTTGATATACATGCATGCACATACATTAAAGTAAGGAGTTATGTAAATACTAATTTTTAATAGTGTAAAAAGTTGTTATTTTAAGAATTACATTCGTGTAGGGCGTTTGTGCATCTGTCAATTATTAGTTCATATTAGACTCTTACTGACATGTTTTTGTTGTATTCTTAGTCAATCTCCTGCCTTTATCCCTATCATTTCCAATTTATTTTACCTCTCTCTCTCTCCTCTTCTTTTGTTTCTCTAGGGTTATGCTAATTTTCCATAGCCTTACATTTTAAGAATTTAGTGCCCTAAAACTGTGGAAAGTAAAATTTTGGGGTATGCCATTGTGACCTTTATTTTGCATATATTGTGTTGTGTGATCTTAAATTGTTAGCATTTCTTACCTATTTTAAATTGGTTTATGCACCAATAGGGTCCTAATTTTAAGTTTAGAATTATATAAAGACATAGTTCCATTAGTGCATATACAACAATGAAGGACATATAGACCAAACACAAAAGAGATATTGTGAAAGTGTCAAATCAATTAATTTAAGCATTTATAAAAAAAATTAATAGATACAAAACATTTATTTCTCCATCATGTATTTATTCTAGTAAGAAATGTCATAATAGGATTATGCTCTTCATTCACTAGAGTACTTGACGAACATGTATTATAATTTCCATATTGTTTTTGAAATTTTACAAACATTATAGGGACCCAATAATAACCAGTTAAAGAGAACACATCCCCAAAAATATATCCCCTATTTTCGTAAATATCTGCATAAAATTTGGGAAAAGAAAGTGAGGTTTTTGAAGCATTGATGTTGACAAACATGATCATCAAATATATTTTTGTATGTCTATATTTTAATGGGGCAGGCATCACAATTTCAAAAACATTCATACTCTTTAAGAAACATCTAGATATTTATAGGGAATAGTATTTGTTTGCTTTTAATTTTTTGGGTTTTGTTTGCCTCGCTATCTAGACCTATTTTGCATCGTTTATTTCTAAAAAATGAATATGCATTTACATAAAATTAGATATTATTATTAAACCCACTTTTATACCATATAATATTATTTTATATAATTCAAAAAAAATCTTAAAATTAACCCAAACTACAATCTAGGTCATTATTTTATTTGTTTATCACACATTGCATGATTCACACATAAGCCAACACGTAGGAGAGAACTACATAAGTCTAAGGCCATTTTCATAGTATTGGCTATGTAGGCAACACTCATTGATAGAGGGGTCTTTGGGGCAACTCCACACCATGTGCCCACTAACCTTTTTTTCTCAAGGTCACTATAAAGATGAAGAGTTAGGCTTTTATCATTTTACAAGGGGTGACAGTCCATGACCTAGATCTAAATGCACAAAAGTGAAGGCAACATAGAACCCAAAATTATTCAAGTGGTTACATCTAATTTTATCATGTATTTTGTATTGGACACTTGCGTTCAATCTAGATAGTAAATGTTGACGTAACCATCCCATGCTAACACATGTGTCTAAGACCACAAAGGTGCTTAATCCAAAATTTGGTGATTATTCCATAATATTATTTTAGTTTGTTTCATGTCTGTCCTAGATATGGATTTGTATTAATATTAGAACCGGCTAAGTATATTATTTTTATTATCATTGCAATATCTAGCAAAGTTGTGTTTTTCCTATTTTTAGCATATCTTAATGGGATAGATAAGGTTAAGAATATAGAAATGAATAAGCATAAGGGTGATAAACAAATTTGTAGCAAGCCAATTAATTGTAAAATAGAGATACAATGTATATTGAATTTACTATACTAAGATATGTTATAAATAGGGAAAACAAAGTTTTGTCGAATATTGCAATGATAATAAAAACAAGATACTTTGTTAGTTCTTATGCTAATACAAATATGGATCTAAAACAAAGAGGAAGCAAACTATAATAGTATTCTAGAGAAGTCACCAAACTTTGGATTAAATTCATCTATGGCCTCAGACACAATGTCATCCTAGGATAATTACATTGACACTACCATATAGGTCAGATGCAGGTGTCTAGTATAAAATAAATTTATATATTTAATAGTTTTGAAAATTCATAATTTTTTAAATAATTTTTTGAAAATTTATATATTTAATAGTTTAAAATATACTATTTTTAATAGTCTTATTTTTAAAACCATATTTATTTTTACCACATCAATTTTACTCTTTTTAAATTTAATAAAATTTATTTCCCATTATTATATTATGGTGTAGAAACACTTTTCCATACTATACTAATAAATATCCCAAACCAATTTTAAGTGCCTACAAAAAGTTCCATCATTTGTTTTTTGATATGGGTAAATGTTTTTTTAGAATCTGGAGCTATGAACTAGAGGGGATAACATTGACTAGAGCTACAAACCAATCTAGAGACAAATGGGAGGTTTAAATCCCCCTTATAAATCACTAACCATTATTGACAGGACACTATAGTCAACATCACCAACCGCTCCAACCGTCCAAACCATCTCCAACAATCACAACCAGTCTAACATACCCTTTGAAAATTGACCATAGGTAATGCTGGACAAAACCAAACCTTATAACCAATCCACCCACATCTCATTAACAATTCCATCAATATTTTGATATATATATATATATATATATATATATATATATATATATATATATATATATATATATATATATATATATATAGACACACACACACACACACACACACAGACACACATAATATCCATCGACATATTATTAAATAAATTTTGGTATTTGAACTTATAAACATTATATTGAGCTTTTCAAATAATGCCTACTATTTTTCAAAATCTACTATTTTAAAATTTTTGTTATTTGTAATATCTTATTTATTTTTTACCACATCAATTTTACTCTTTTTAAATCCAATGAAATTTAATTACCATAATTATTTTATAATGTAAAACTACTTTTCATACTATATTAATAAATATCCCAAATTAATTTTAGGTACTTACAAAAAAATTCATTAATATTTTAATACATATACATACATATATACATTGACATATTATTATAAATTTTGATATTTGAATTTATCTAATATTGAATTGACTTCTTCAAATAATTTTTAAGAGTAAAATTGTTCAATAGTTGTGAAAAGACCGTGGCTAATAAATTTAAATTTTTACAAACATATTTGACTAATTTTTATATTAAAATACACAATGAAAATGGAAATACATAAAGAATTATCATCCCTATCATCCCTATATGGTTTCTTTTTTGAAAAATAATTTGTATGAGAGATTCTAAACTTAAATTTTCTATACACTCTCTTCCTCCCTGGAACAAAGTAGGTAGAAGAAAGTGTAAGTTTAGTTTGAAATCTCTTGCCTGCTCCTAGTGTAATGGCCATCAGAATTCATCAACATTTGATTTAGATGTTGAAGCATGGTATCAACATTTTGATCTTGAAGATGTTGAGGCATCTAGAGAGTGTCTTCCACAGCCTACAAAATGGATTCCTATGCCCAACCAGTGCTAAAAAGATAACCCTAAAATAAGTGGTAGCGTTAAAATCTCATTAGGTTGTGGTTGGTAGTTCTTAGTGTGGGTGTCAACACTCAATCAACAGTTATATTGTATCCTATATGGATATGGTCTATGCATCCCCTCCTACATCCTTCCCTTTTAGGATCCTTTTGACCCTAGTAATAGCTTGACAAGTGTGACCCCCATTCCTTCCCAGGTTGTTGATGTGGTTGTAGGCATTTATTTTCTACTAGTGAATGGTGGCATATCGTTCGCTGCCAACAACATTCTATCCATCCCTTATAATATTTTTCTACTTGGTCCATCATCTTGACATCTTGTGCCCTGTTTTCATATTGGTGTTGATTCTCAAGTGACTGATCAAACTTTTGTTGGTTTTAAGACTCATTTGGTTTATGTTAAGTGTATAAACATCTCAAATATATTTCATGAGTGTAGTAATTTATATAAAACTTGGATCCCCTATGGTTCCTCTTCAAGGCCCCCTTCTCTTATTGATGTCTCCTGGTTGTCTGAGCTCTTTCCCCCTATTTTTATGGGTGATGTCCCTCTTTAGTTCTCCATTATTTCCCCATCCTTTTTCATCCTGATACCTCTTTCCAAGAGATGGAATATGAGATTAGTTACAAATCTCTTTTTGGAAAGTGTGTGGGCAAGTTTATCTCTACCTCTCCACTTTCCTATTGGGATTCTGAGGTCTGTAAGTACATTGTTGAGTGATTTAACCTATTTTGGGAATATTGGGGTTTTATTCCTAATTTAGTTAAATAGTCTAAGTAGTAAAATTAGTAAATAAATATGCAATAATTAGCCTACTAATTTGTGTAATTTAGATTGCAATTTTAACTTTTCTAAAAATAGTGATAAAGGGAAGAAAATAAGACTTAGCTAGAAACTGGTTGATCCAACTAAGACAAAGGTTAGAATTCACTATGCAAGATTGGGACACTATCACAAACTAAGATATGAACTTCATTTTGTGATTGGATAGGAGCGTCGAAACTAGATAGGAGTGGCATCGGTTCTATAGTCCACCTCTACCACTATTGTCCTAAGGATCTAAGCTTTTTGGGTTTTTGTTCGACAAGTTTATATGACCATATCTCTAAATTTTTGGTAGCTAGAAGTCTTTGAAGCTCCCTATAGAGAAAATTTTCTCTTCAAACCCTATCTTCCATTGTGCTTTGACCAATTTTGAATAATAGGGGGGTTAGTGTGTGTAAGATTCATTGGATGTGGATCCACACCCCTTGTTTGGGCACATTGTCTACATATCAATACTCCAAAAAGGGATCAAGCCATATGCAGTTCTTTCACTTTATGTGTTTTGTGCAATTAAGTGTATGAATATATAGAATGCTAAACTGAATGTGCTTGAGATGGCTAGGGACTGGTGTAAGGATTGGAATTTCATTTAAATTATATAGGTTGATTGCATACAGAGAATAAAGAAGATTGCTTGAGTAGTCTTACTTGTATTCTTGCTTGCTTAGTGATATTTGCCAACCCTTTCCAAATGATATTTGAATGGGATTTTATAGGGATCTATTGGTCATGGTTTGAATGTGCTAATGTTGGGCTAACAAGGAGAATGATAGGGAAATAGAATAAATTAATCATTGGGGATAGAAATGAACTTAGACAATAGTGCTGAAGGTGAACAAGAGTGGCATCGGTGTTATAGTCCAAGTGTGGTATTATTATCTAGGGCTTATGGGACCTAGGGGGTGGATTGGTCATGAAAAGAGGGTCCTGGCTTAGTTGGGATGAAGTTTGGAAGGCCATGGATGATTGGGAATTATTGAAAATAAGCCTAAGAGATTCATAAGAGCAAGCAAGAGGGACCTAAGGTTTGGGTGTCATTAGCCATGCTCAAGTTACCAAATTTCACATTTTATATGACTACATTTGCCCCCTCTTTATTCTAGTGATGCAATAAAGTGAAATACTAGGATAAAGGAAAAATAGAAAGTTTACCTAAACTTACATATAAGGGAGAAACTCATGAAGCTATGTGATGTTAGATTTGTGTAGAGAGAGCATGTTATGAAGTGTGAATCTGTAAGAGAAAATAAAGAGTAGATCAGTTCTTACTTGATACGCTATATCTAAAATAAGAACGTACAAAGCTGGGTAAGAGAGAAAGGAAGAAAAAGGAATGAATACACCTCAACGGGTATGTGGACCAATATAAAACTTATTGTGATGTTGGGTGATGCTAAGTAATGCTAGATGATATTATACCAAGAGTAATATCATGAATAGAGCTGAGTGCTCAATTCTCTAGAAGGTGGCTTAAGAATGCAAAGGCTAGCCCTTTGGCTCCATCATTGCCTACTAAGTGAAGCTAGGTGGTCATATGTGTGCTAATTGATATTTGGACTATGTGTCCAATCTCTCTAAATAGGTGGATTAAGAATACAAAGGCTAGCTAGACCTCTGGCTCCATTGTTGCTACCATGAAGTGAAGCTATGAACTAATACCTATATGAAAAATGTCTCGTATGAGATGGATCCTAAAGCCCATGAATACTATGTAATATGGTAATGTTAGCATGGATAGTTGAATTTATGCTATAAAATATGCCACTCTGAAAGATGGAGATCAGGTTTGTATAAAGCCACTCCAAAACTAAGAATTTGGCTTATATAGAAGCCATTCAGGAACATGAGAATGTGAAGATAATGCTTGTATGAAAGCCACTCCAAAATGATTCCAACCACCTACATATGGAATAAGGCATGCAACTACTAAGAATACCTAGGTAATGCTAAACTCAAATAGAAAAGAAAATAAATGTGTCGCACACATTGCCCCCAATCACTAGTGTCTGAAACATGGATTTTGATCTAGAAGTTATACAGACTGTCATATATGAAATTAGAAGTGAGATCCAATCATGTTGTGCATGATGACCCCTATATCTAAATTTTTTGAGCAAAAGTGTACTAAAACTCATTGTTATTAAATTGGTCTGATAGTGCAAAACTATAGCTGAACCTACTTTTTTACCTGCTTCTAGAAAATCTAGTTTTCTGTTATTGGATAGGAGTGCCAAAATGGATAGTAGTGGCACCAACAATATAGTCCAGTCTCAGTGCTATTTTCCTAGGCTAAATCTGATGATTGTTTTAGAATATTCATTGTCTGCTTGGTCTATTCTGATTGGTTTGATGTCTAGTTGTTGTTTTGAGTGTTTTGAAACTAAATTTTTCCACTGATATGAGTTTTGATCTCTATAGTGTAGAGTAAAAAATACTCTACATTTTATTTTGATTTTCAATTGTGCAATCCAAATTTTTGTCCCTGCATATTTTGGTTCGAGACAATAAAGTTTGGACTTAGAACGCCGGCTCAAATTTATTTTTACCTCATTTTGTCTAAGTGTCAAAATCATGCAAAAGATGTCAAGTGTCTTCGGCCAAAGCACATTTCATAATTTTTATAAGTTGGTCGGGATGTACCAAGTGTTCCATAGTAACTCAGCAGAGCACAACAAGTGTTGATAGCTGTATCTCATGTTTCTTATACGTTTTGAAAGCTTCTTTTCAATAAGCTTTTATCAAGATCAAGCGGAAGGTGCCAAGTGGTAACTGTACAAGGTTTCAATATGCTTTTCTAAAAGCAACAGAAGCTGCCACATAACCCTAGCTAAAGGAAGCAGAAGTCAACACGTGTCAACATCTAAAATATCTTCACTTTGTTTCATCGATAAGTAAAGACTGCGGTGGGTCTTGGGTTTTATTTTTAAGGCAAGCGAAAGCTGCCAAGTGTCGTCATCCATGTAAATATGAAATGAGGCCCGAATGTTTCTATAGTATAGAAAAAGTGATGCAGAGACCAACAAGTGTCACCTTCCACAAGATTCTCAAAGGGTAGCTAAAAGTAGTGGAGACCGCCACATGTCCCTTGATAAAGATGCATGAAAAGTGCCACCTGTCCTTGTTCCCTTTTTGAAAGTTGCTTCGGTGAGAAGTGATGTGGGTCCCAATTTTTATAAGTTGTTTAAGTTTTGGAGAAGTGGACGGTGATAGATGTCAAGGAAAGAATACTCCTAAGTGAAGACACAATAAGAGTATAGGTTACACAAAAAGTGTCATGTGTATTCAGTAAATGCTGTGAAAAATGCCAAGTGTCATTTTTCGGTGCCTCCTGAATAATAAGAAAGTTTTCAAGTAGAGTAAAGGAATCGGCCAAGTGTCCTCTCCCATTTGAAAGTGGGAAGCATCTTGGGTATCTATTTTGGCCAATGAACTGGCAGGAAGATAGAATGTTTCAGATCCAAGAAATATCCTATGTTAGACACTTCCAGTTTAGTTAAAGTTTAGTTAGGCCGTTGGATTGGGAATGTGCAGACAATCTAGAGCTAATCCAAGGCTATAAATAGGGGTGCAGAGATCACCAGAAATGATTAGAAGATAGGAGAATTTTTTTCAAGAGATTGTTATCAAAAGTTTTAGACTTTTAGTTGTGGCCAGTAATGTCATTTGCCTTTGTTCTATTTTCTTGAGTTAGAAAGTTTGTATAACTATGCATGTTTTCTATGCCTTTTATGTAATTGGAAGATTAATGAGAATACTAAATTATTTGCCTTTGTTGATATTTTCTATGTCATTACAAAATCATCTAAGTTGTGAGCCTTTGATTCTATCTAGTTTCATCTTTTACATTAATCATGCATTGTTTGCTCTTTAATGTAATTGAATCTTAAAGATAGATTCACTGTGCTTTGAGAATTAAGGGTCGAATTAAACTCAGGCGCATCACCATAGTTATATTTTCTTTCATTGCATTTGTGTTTCTATTTAGTTCCTATCCTTTCCCCAAAATATTTTTGAGATAAAGAAGAACCAGCTTCTTTAAAATCTGGAGGTCATTTTAGGTTGCAAGTCAACACCATCTTGAAGTTTCTTTCAAGACCGTATGAACCAGAGAGCTACAAGGAGTCAGAGCTGTGGACCAATAACAAGATCTCAATCTACTGTAAATCTAGGTATTCTTTTTCCACCATTGGTAACTAGTCCATGAAGAAGGTTTAATCAGTTTATACCAATACCAAGAGTAAATATGGGAGCTCCTATACCCCTAAGGAATTATGCAAGTTGGACTAATAGCAGTCCTTTGATCCTCCCAATACCACCAGCCACTTGGGATCCTATTTCAATGAATGCCTTGAAAGCTCTACCCAAATTTAGTGGGTAAGATTTTAAAACACCTGAATAACATCTGTAGGATGTGTCTGATGTCTGTGTTATCACACAATATAATGTAGCTATAAGATTATTAGCAGCTTCTTTTAAAGGAAAGGCTCTGGAATGGTACTGATCCTTGACCCCAAATACAATATCTACATGGAATCAGCTTGGAGATCTTTTCTTTGAAAGATTTGAAGAAAAGGGTGATAAGTCTTCTTTGTTACAACAATTGATTACCATCAAAAGGGCACCACAAGAAGCAATGACTGACTTCAATTCCAAATTTCAAAAGACTTGGGAAAGGATTCCTGCTATAGCCAGACCATTACTAGGTATGGTTATAGTATTTTATCTTAAAGCTTTAAATTCAGATATATCTATTATGATTCAGTCACTTGGAGGTCAGACTCTGCCAGAAGCTTATGACTATGCAGTCAGAGCTAAAAATAATTTAAATAGATGCTAAAAAGTTACCCCTAAGGCCTCCCATGCCCATGTTTCTATAGATTACCTTACCATTGCCTCAAGAAGCCCCTAATTCCATAGCCCCACCTATGTATATGTACACATATCTTCAACAACCTGCTAAAGAACTTGTCCCTGCCCAATCATCTGAGATGGATGATATCAACAATATCTTAAGGACATTTTCTAATGAGCTAATTAATATAAAATCAGAATCCTTATCCTAAACCCAAATATCAAGGCTACCAAGGAAATAGATTTACATCACATCCAAACCAGTATCAGGGTCATCAAAAGCAAAATAACCCTCAGCTAGGAAACTAATTAGTTGCAGTCCCTACACCCTCACAGGCTGTTCCTCCCAATCCAAATAGAGATATTTTTCAAGGGAAAAATAATTATGTAGATAGCACCAATGCCTGGTGTTTCCCATGTAATAATTCTCATACGCCCAGAGATTGTCCCATGGGTAATCTACAACAAAAGGTAGCAGAGCAAAGAAGAATGGATGGACAATTTGCAAGTACTTCTGACACTCGAGCCTACCAATCTCTTGGTATGCAAAATTTAGTTATGATGGCTCATATGCAAGGGATGTCTTTACAAAAAAAAGAATAAATAGCTCCTGAACATGCTTTGTTTTCATGGGTTGAAGATGAAGAGTCAGTATTCTTGAATGAAGCTTCTACTTCCAAGAAACCAGTGGTGCAATCAGACTACTATACCAGATCAAAGAGAAGGATGATGGAATAGCTTGAAGTCACAAATAATGAGACTATGGGACCTCCTCCATTTCAAGGCCATCAAAGCACAGCTGCTAGACAAGAAGTGTCTCAACCAACACAGAATCAAGTAGTTCCTGGACAAGTTCAAGAAAAAGCAAGGTACTCTTACTTTCACAGAACTCAAACGTTAAGACCAATGAATGTGGTTGATCAACTAAAGAGGACTCCAGCACAAGTGTCAATATGGGACATATTAGCTATTCCTGAGCAAAAGACACTATTACAAGAAGCTCTACAGGGTCAAGCAGTGCCTAAACATACTGGCACCAAAGAAGGACTTGCTGATAAAGAAAAGCTCAAGGATACAGTTCCTCTAAAGACAACAGCCTTTCTGAACAATGCAACAGAGGTAAGTAAATCCAGACCAGAACCCTTCTATTTAACTCTGATAGTTAGAAAGAAACTCTTGCATAATGCAATGATAGATTCAGGGGCTAGTACTACAGTAATGCCTAAGCAAATAGTTGATGCTTTAAAGATAAAATATGAGCCACTTACTAGAGGAGTCATGCAGCTAGATGGAAAATCAGTGCAAACAATAGGGAAAATTAAACAACTTCCATTGCAATTAGACACTTGCCCTGATATAATTGTCAATCAAGATGTAGTAGTCATAGATATACCCCCTGTATTTGGTCTATGTTTATCCAAGGATTTCACAGCCAAAATAGGAGGATATATGTCACTTGATTGGTCTCACCTCATTCTAAAAACTAAATATGGTTCAAAGATGAAAACACTATCTGAACCATTATCTAAGGATCACATTACCAATGAACCAACCTCAAAATTAGAGGCAACTCATGCCATGCTAAATAAGGAAGAAAATGTTTTTGTTGAAGAATTGGGTGACTGGACTGAACATAATCAGGAAGAGGAAAATAATCATTTGTTAGCTATGATGCATAGTGATCCATATGGAAATTATGACTCTACTGGTCTAGGCACTTATGTCATTTTTTATGAAGACCATGAAATTCCAAATGTTTTAAGGGAAGAAATGCCAACTACTCAAGAATCTGAAAAAGGAGATTCAGGGATATGGACCTTAAATTTTGATGGGACTAGAAGTAAAAGTGGTGCTGGAGCAGGAATTTGTCTTGTTGCTCCAAATGGGGAGAAATTTTTGAGAGCTATCTGTTTCCAATTTGCTTGTACTAATAATGATGTTGAATATGAATCCTTAGTACATGGACTCATACTAGCCAAGAAAAAGGGAGTAAAGAATCTTATAGTAAAAGGAGATTCAAAATTAGTGGTGAAGAAAATTAGGGAAAAGGCAATAGCCAAAAATGTAAGAATGAGATCCTATAGACACAGAATTTGGGACTTAATAGAAGATTTTGAAGCTTTCAATATTGAAGTAGTTTCGAGAACCCAAAATTTTGAAGCTGATAAGATGGCACAGATTGGTTCATAGTTTGATCCAGCAACTGGCCTATTAGTTAACAATGAGTCAGTAAAAGCTATAGTAAGGCCAACTATCCTAGACAATGATGAGAATTGGAAAGTATTTGAAAATGATTCTCAGGTACTCTCATTCTTGCAACAATCAAGAGAATTTGTGGATCAATTGCAACCAAAAATTGAAGAGGCATATGGAGACCAAGTTATACAATTAAAGAATAATAAGCTTCTCAAAGGTTTGATCACTTTAGAAAACCTTTTTGATCCAGAAAATGTAGGCCTAGAGAAGAAAAGGTTCCAAGTAAATAAAGTAGATTATTCTAAAATAGAGGTGAGTGAAGGGAGAAAACTAAAAATTGGAAATTCTACAACTCAGGAGGAAAGAGAAAGACTAATTGACTTATACAAAAGATATGATAGAGTCATAGCCTGGAGCTATGAAGACCTTCATGGATATAATAGAGACTTCATTCAACACACAATAGAACTGACTAAAGGATCTAAGCCAATTAGACAGAAACAGAGGCCAGTGAATCTAAGGATTGAACCTCTAATGGTGGATGAGTTACATAAACTCTTAGATTTTAAAATAATTTTTCCAATCAAACACTCAACCTGGGTATCAAATCTAGTACCAGTCAAGAAAAAGAATGGAGACATAAAACTCTGTGTCGATTTTAGAGACTTGAATAGAGCATCTTTGAAAGATCATTATCCCTTGCCCTCTATGGAACAAATTTTACAGACTATAGCTGAATCAGAGAGATTTTCCTTGCTAGATGGTTTCTATGAATACAATTAGATTTGGTTAGCTAATGAAGACCAATACAAGACTAATTTTACTACCAAATGGGGAACATTTGCATATGCTAAGATGCCATTTGGCCTATCAAATGCTGGAGCCACTTTTTAAAGAGCTATGGATGTAGCATTTGGGGAACTTATAAATAAAATCATCTTGATTTATCTTGATGATCTTACTATTTTTTCAAATAATACTGTTGATCATTTTAATCATTTAGAATCTGTTTTTAAGAAATGTCAAGAATTTGGAATATCCCTGAATCCAAAGAAATGTATCTTTGTTGTACCTCAAGGCAAATTATTGGGACATATAGTATCTAAAGAAGGAGTTTATATAGATCCAGAGAGAGTTGCAGCCATAATGAAGTTGCCCTTACCAGTAAATAAGAAAGTAATTCAATCTTTCTTGGGGAAGATTAATTTTGTCAGTCGGTTCATATCTGACTTCGCAGGTTTAGTAAGACCAGTGACACTCTTGTTGAAAAAATACATGGTTTTCAAGTGGACTACAAAAGGAAGGCAAGCCTTTGAAGAGGTCAAGAAAGCAATTTCAATGGCTCCAGTACTTAGAAACCCAGACTTTTCTAAGCCCTTTGTAATGTATGTCTATGGAGGAGAGTTCAGTGTTACTGTTGTTCTAACACAGAAAGATGATAGACAGGAGGGAGAGCATCCAATAGCCTTTTTCTCAAGGACTCTTAGGGAATATGAAACTAGATACAATTTTGTGGAGAAACAAGCATATGCTATAGTAAAAGCCCTCAATAAATTTAGGCATATAGTATTAGGAAGTAAGATTCTGATACTTGTGGCTCACCCAAGTGTCAGAGAATACATTATGGAGGGTGAAATTACTTAAAAAAGGGCAAACTGGATAACAAAGATCCTTGAATATGATGTAGAGGTCAAACCCACTAAGTTAGTCAGAGGTAGAGGGTTATGCCAATACATGACTCAAGAGCTTGAAAAGATGATACCTGAAGAAATAGATGCAAAAATGAAAAAGAAAACTGTATTAAGAATACAAGAGGTTGATCAGAACTCCTGGGTCACAAACATGATTCATTTTATGAAATATGGGATTTACCCAAGAGAACTCCCTCAAAACAAGAGGAGATACTATAAGATACAAGGGGTCCATTTTATTTTAATTGAACAGGTTCTTTTCACAAGAAATTCTAATGGCAAACTTTTAAGATGCGTAGATAAAGATGAGGCTAAGAAAATACTGCATGAAATGCATCATGGAGTATCAGGTGGACATTTTTATGCAAAGACCACAGCTATAAAAATAAGTGAGGCAAGTTATTTCTGGCCTACTTTATTTATAGACTATTATCAACTGGTTGAAAAATGTCAATCTTGTCAATATTATGTGGGGATGAGAAGGAATGCAGCAATGCCTCTTAGTCCTATAATTGTTGATGAACCTTTTGCTCAATGGGGTCTTGACTTCATTAGAATGATAAATTCAGTGTCTAGTATGAGTCAAAGATAGATTCTAACTGCCATAGATTATTTCACTAGATGGACTGAGGCAGTGCCACTTAAAGAAGCAACAGAAAATGTGATCCTAGACTTTCTAGGGAGTATCACTACTCGCTTTGGGGCTCCCCACACCATAATTTCAGATAATGCTAAAGCATTTTTGGGGTCTAAAGTATCTAACTTTACATTAAAGCATGGAATATATCTGAAAACTTCCTCTAATTATTACCCTCAGGGTAATGGTTTGTTAGAATCAACTAATAAGAACCTGATTAGACTCATCAAGAGAATAGGGGCTGATCATCACAAAGAGTGGCATAAAGTGTTGAATGCAGCACTGTGGGCTGATATAATTACACCTAAGCAAGTGACAAAAATATCTCCATATGAATTGGTATATGGCAAGCCTATTGTAATACCTCTAAGCTTGGAAATACCTGCTCTCCAACTGATAAAACAGATTGAAATTGAGGAAATGGTCCCATGTAGGTTAGACTTGCTAAACTTTTGGAAGTTCAAAAAAGGAGGGATGCGGCACATGATTCATTAATTAAGCATCAAAAAATAATTAAAGACTGCTTTGATAAAAGGACTTTAAATCCCCATTTTGAAGTAGGCTCAATTGTTTTGAAATGGGATGCAAGAGCCGCCAAGCCGGGTCAACATACTAAATTTGAAACATTATGGACTGACCCCTATAAAATTTGTGCATGTAAACAGAAGAATTCATTTGAGCTATAAATAATGAAAGGCGAACTTGAAGAGATTCTTATGAATGGGATCTACTTGAAGCATTTCAATTAAGCTGTCTTTAATGTATTATAGTTAGATAGTTTTCCTTTCTTAGTTGCTTTGTTTTCCCATTTTTCTTTCCCACTCTTTCTTTTAAATAAGTGTTCTTTGAACACGTAGCCACAACTCAGAGCCTTTTTCAAAATTTTCAACACTTTAAATATCTCCCAAATCTTTAAATTCCCTAAGGTACCTTGAGCAGCCACTTGCATGATGTGTCTAACTCGTTGTCCCATGAAGATTTAGTAAGATTTGCTAACGGTTATCTGGGTTTAATGCCATTTTGAGACTTGATGGGTCAATAAATACCTCATAACAAGAGTTAAAGCTTACAGTGTCTCAAACATTCTTGCGTCTACTAGAAAACCCCTGCTACTTGCATTTTCAGCTCATAGCAAACTTGCTTAAGTGAAAGCGCTTCCTTATTGCAAAAGCTTCATACCTATTACCATAGTCCACTATTTTCAAGAATAGATATAGATATGGAGGAAGTACAGTCTTCGCAACAAGGGTCTGGGATTTACGAATCCATTGACAAGTTTCTTACAAGCAAATCATATGCTTCAGCCCCTGCATAACCGTTAAAGACCTATCCATGAATTAGAGTCCCTGAAGTTGGTCAAGCAAATGACCCAGCAAAGGTTAAAGATTATGTAGATAGAATCATGGACCCAATTTTTCAAAGAACTAGTAGCAAAACTCTTAGAGAAGGAGCACATCAAAGGTGTCTTCAGAGGGCCAAGATGGGACAATACGAGACATTCACAATGAGGATATGGACTTCCCAAATGGCACAATTCATTATCCTAGGTGTGCATCCATGCCCTGATTTGGCTGAAATATGCACCAGATTATTTCATGCACCTTCAAATACTATACAACAAGGTCCATTCACAGTGCAAATTACACCAAATGCTATCAGAGACATGTTGGCTCTATACCACGACAAGATAGCCACGTTTCTCACCATTGCCAAGATGCAACAAATGTGGGAAAACATCAACACTCAATTGAAATTTTTGAAATCAGAGCTATAATTAGGCGATGATGATACAAATGTGCCGACACTGCCAACAGCAAGAGCATAATTTGCATAAGCTAGTCAAGATGCACTTTCCATGATGGCTTTCATTTTCAGAATGAAAGATGATACAACCATTTATGAATAAAAAATGGCTATCCTCTTCAGATTAAAAACTGTTGACAAGACTCAGGAGTATTGGCTTGATTTCTCTGAGTAGATTGCATATTCAATGGTGGAACAAGTTGCCCAGTTCAAATCTAAAGGGATTTTCAGGTATTCCTCTTATTTGTTTCACCTTATGTTGTACCAAAACTCTGGTATCTTTTCCCAACACATGCATTTAAATATGTATGATCCAAGTTTTGGTCTATAGAGGACCACTCCTGTGTCTGCATGGACAAATATCTTGTCAAAAACTAGTGACCCATATGAATTCTGGGAAATTTTTGTTTCCCCTGCTTTTTGTCATCTAAGCCCAGAACCAGTTATAAATAGATTGTTTCCAAGTGTATCAAACCTTATGACCAGTTTCCCTATCCCTTATGATTACTTTTTTGGATCCCATCATACTATTATTAGAGTCCATGGTTTTAGTGGAGAACCAGTGTTGCTACCTAAGATTTTGACCCTTAGGTTAGCATTCTTAGAGGTCACCATGTAGGTGTCTATGGTAGATACTAAATATGGCTCTAGGAAGAAGAAGAGGAAAATATATGATGTCCCATGGATGACAAACAACATGGCACTAGAGGCCAGAGATGCTGAGATTGTGTTGCTTAGAAAGCTAGCCTTCCTGAGTTTCCTTTTAATTGAAGATAAATGGGTATATGACCCAAATGGTTTCATAGCTTCATGGATCAACACAACTTGTCATATTTAAGAGCACACTTGCTTACCTTTGTATTAGCAACTAAATGCGGAATTTAACCAGAAGTAACAAGTAACTAGAAATCAGAAATAACACAGAATATGAGAGGCAACACACAATTGTATTCAACTCATTCTAGAAGGAAATTACAATAAAGAGATCACACTCTTTCATCCACTTCATGGGCATACCAGTAATCTTCCCTCAAGAGTTATCTTCTCTCAATACAGGTCACAACACACAACTCAAACATAGAGCTGTTGTTCACCTCAACCAGTCAGTATCAATACTGCCAGTACAACTGAGTATGAACCATACTCCAAGTAGATCTCACCTGATCTTGCTCCTTGATGTGTTGATGTCACCTTTGATCTTGCTACCCCACAGATCTACCTTTGTCCTCGCACACACACACACCCCTGTAGATCAACCAACCTTACTTACCCATGTAGATCTTCACCCTGATTTTGCAACAACCTGTAGATCAACCTGATCTTACATACCTGGAAGAACCCTTGTGATTCCACCATCGGAAGAACTCTCCTAGTTCTACACTTTACAATACAGCCCCATGGATCTATTATATAGATCCCATGCATATAATAATTAGACAAGCGGCTCAAGACTTGAATTAGTCTTTAACATGCAAATAACCAGTTCGTTAACAAATTGTTCATCAACAAGCAGTTCTAGAATCGCACAGGCGACCGACGTCTGTCCCTGTTTGTTTGGAGGTGACCGACGTCGGCCGAATCCTGACCGATGTCGGTTGCTTTTTGTCGACCTCTGACTGACGTCGGTTGGCCTATCGACATCGGTGACTGTGACGCTCAGCAACCTCCTCCATGTTTGCATTCGGGTGAAGCTTTTAGCTCCACAACATAACAATCTCCCACTTGGAGATAAACAGTTGCACCTGTACTTGTACCAGTACATTGTCTAATATGTATCCTAGCTTGTATCCCTCTTCAAGCTCAATCTTGAAGACCAACCACCACACACCCTGTGGTGCTACACCTGTGTCTGAATTTCTCCATTCTCAGCTTACCTTCTTCTGCCATTGCTATACTCCCACTCAATCAGAAACCCTTGAGAGTGACCTGTAATCAAAAAACACTTAACATACTCTATGACCAAGGTGTTAGTGAACCTCGCTCTGAGAACCTCCAACCTCGCTCTGATGCCACTTGTTGGTGGTATCACTAACCAAGCTCTGATACCACTTGTTGGGGATCAACCAACAAACTTGATTACTATGTGAAAGTAATTAAACATGAAATTAAACTAGAATTGAAAGCAACTAGAAATTAGAATCAACAAAGAATAAGAGATACAAGAAACCACTAAAAACTTGTATTAAACTCTTCCAGAAGGAAATATAATGAAGAAATAAACCTTTCTTCCACACCTCTCAGATGTACAGATCTCTTTCCCTCAAGAGTTCTCTCTCTCAATTACAAACACAATTCACACACAAAATTGTCTATCAATTTTCATAATTACAAGCTATGAAGATCTATCCTTATATAAAATTAGGGATCATGAGCTATGCATTCTCCACCATTAGATAAACCTCTTAATCAAGGGCTCAAAACAATCCTGCCTAAAATAGAAACGTGGACTTACAACTAACAGCTAAACTAATCATGCAAACAATCCATTCATGCATGAAAATAGACTTTCGAGAACACACAGGTGACCGACGTCAGTCCCTACCTGTCTGCACATGACCGACGTCGACTGATCCATAACCGACGCCGGCAGCTCCCAGTCGACCAGTGACCAACGTCGGTCGCTCCTGACCGATGCTGGTGACTGTGTAACTCCAGCAACCTACAATTTACTCATTTGGTGAAGCTTTTAGCTCCACAACTCAACATAGGGTTGCTGCCATAATTGCACATAAGGGCCGCCTCTTTTGGGAAAACAAGAAAATTTTTAGGGAAGATATTCCTAAGTTTTATGTTGAATTGATGGATTTGCCCCTTCAACAAAATAGACCATGGAAAACTTTTTATGTTAAGAAAAGGGATTTTGATCCTAAAATCAGAATGACTTCTGGTTTAAGAAGAGCATTAAAGAATAAAGATTGGAATGCTGAAAAAATAGAAGCCTATTGGAAATATAGGCAAGAGATTTGTGAGACAACCCACTCTTTTGAAAATGTGGATTCAGATGAGAAATGGGAGGAACTCTGGGATGAATGTCATTTGTCTCCTATGTCTAGCCCTGATACAATCAATTTGTAGACACAAGGTGGAGAGCCAAAATCTAGAGCAAAATCCAGTCAAATATCGCTGGCCACAGAGCAAACTTCAGCAACCGTCGCTGTAACTGTTTGGCCCCAATCTCTTAATACCATCAAAAAACAAAAGAGTGTGGTATCTTCACCACCAAAAGCTTCTCCATCAGCATCAGTCTTTGAGGTTCCTAGTTCTACACAAGCACCACTAGTAGCAGTGGTAAATATTGAGGAGAATGGAGCATAGCCAAAAGAAGAAACACCAAGAAAATATAAGAGGTTGAGGTTCCAACTGGATTCAGAGGAGAGAGCAGAACCCTCACAACACCAATCATAGAGTATTTTGGTTACTCCTCAGGTAAGTATTGTTTCTCCTCCTCCTTCTCAATCTCTTTTTTTTCCTATAAGGATGATGATTCCATCTAGCCAAATGACATCCCCTGCCACCTCCGATGTGCCCATTTCTCATTTTGCCCCATATATACATACTCAAGCTATATCATTGCCTCACTTTTCCCTCTCTATTCCCAAGAAAATATCTCCTCAGATTGCCCATAGCCAACAATTGGCTATTCCATATGGCTTGCCACAAGGTTATCCTTTTGTGGGTGGGCACATTGTCTCTCCTTCTACCTTCCAAACTCAAGCAGACACTGATAGGAAGGTAAGAGAAGCCCGAAGGGAGAAAAAGAGGATCAAAGATAATAAAGCCTTGTCTACACCACATCTGAGGTCACAATTTGACCCAATCCAGTAGCAACTGACGGTGACTCATTTGTCACTGAATATAGTCAACCCAAATGAGTAGATGCAGCCAAAAGATTACACAATGAATGCAGTAGCTATTGACATGTCCCTGTTCAGACCACAAGATAGGGTTGAGCTGCTAAATGAATCCACTTCTGCAGTAGCTGAAGATTATTTGAAAATATCAAAGAAGCTATAGAAAATGGAGGCTGACCTAGCCCAAGAGAAGGCAAACTGTAGCAGTTTGACTACAGAGATTAATACTAATAATAATGAAATAAAGAGTCTAAATAAATAGTTGCAAGATATTGTTTCTCTTCAGACTCATCAGGCTATCCAGGCCCAAAATGATTCTTTAAAAGTAGGGCTAATGCAGGTGAAGGATGCAGTGACAACCTTATGGCGAGAAAAGGCAGCATTTTAAGAAAAATGTGAGGAAAGCCTGCTATAGGTTACTCAACTTCAACAGAAGCTACTGAATGAGCAGAATGATACCGCGGCTATACAGGCCCAACTTTAAGCCGAGAAACAAAGGGCAGAATAATTGACACTTGAGCTGGCCAATAGGCTAAAGAATGTAGGGGTGTTAAATCTGGTGAAGGAGCTTTATGAATCAATATGGAAAAGAATCTCTACGGAGATTATTCAGCTCAGACCTTCTCTAACCTTTTTGCTAAATACACAGAAATTATGTAAAAAGGTGGAGACATCAGTAGAAGACACTTTGTCTACTATTTTTGTGAGAGTGTTTGACTCTCAAATGCTGCTGCAAAAGCTCTATGATGCAACTAATGGAACATTGTCAGCAGTAAGGATTAATGATAGAATAATCACTGCTAAAAGAGTGAATGAAGTTCTCAATTGCAATTCCATAATAATTAATTACAGAGAGCTTCTAGATGTGATGAAAGAAGGAATCAAAGACATGAAACGACGCATCAAAGATCTAGTGCAATTAGGTCTTCCTTCTCCTTTACCTGATGACAACACTGTGTTGATGATTGATGAAATTAAACCTTTGTTGTTGGCTAGGAAGAATGATCAGGCAATTTTTCAAGATTTAAGGGATGATTCATCAGTGCCTGAAGTAGAAGCTATTTTGATTCCTGTTTCCTAGCTTGAATTTAAATTGAAGGCTACAGTTTAGATTTTGAAAAAAATTTCACACAAAGATGTTATCAATCTTGATTTAGCCTTTCACGAATTGCAAAATAAGCAAGGATTATCTGATGATGAGTGGTCTACTTATCAGACAGCCTTACTAAAGCTGTGATTTTTTGTCATTTTGATCATGTGGGAGTTGTGGATTCTTTTTGAGCAGGCTCAAAAGTCCTTGGGGTCACCAATAACTGTAGAGTAAAAAATACTCTACATTTTATTTTGATTTTCAGTTGTGCAATCCAAATTTTTGTCCCTGCACATTTTGGTTTGAGACAGTGAAGTTTGGACTCAGAGCGTGGGCTTGAATTTCTTTTTACCTCATTTTGTCTAAGTGTCAAAATCGTGCGGAAGATGCCAAGTGTCATTGGTTGAAGCATATTTCATAATTTCTATAAGTTAGTCGAGACGTGCCAAGTATCCCATAGTAACTCAACAGAGCGCAACAAGTGTTAGTATCTGCATCTCATGTTTCTTATACGTTTCGAAAGCTTCTTTTCAATAAACTTTTATCAGGATCAAGCGGAAGGCACCAAGTGGCAATTGTGAAAGGTTTCAATATGCTTTTCTAAAAGCAATAGAAGCTGCCACATACCCCTAATTGAAGGAAGTGAAAGCCATCACATGTCAACATCTGAAATATCTTCACTTTGTTTCATCGATAAGTAAAGACTGTGGTGGGTCCCGAGTTTTGTTTCTGAGGCAAGTGAAAGCTGCCAAATGTCACCGTTCGTGTAAATATGAAATGAGGCCTGAATGTTTCTATAGTATAGACAGAGTGACACGGAGACCAACAAGTGTTACCTTTCGTAGGATTCTCAAAGGGTAGCTAAAAGTAGTGGAGATCGCCACATGTCCCTTGATAAAGATGTGTGAAAAGTGCCACCTGTCCTTGTTCCCTTTTTGAAAGTTGCTTGGGCGAGAAGTGTTGTGGGTCCCAATTTCTATAAGTTGTTTAAGTTTTGGAGAAGCAGATGGTGACAGATGTCAAGGACAAATTACTCCTAAGTGAAGACACAGTAAGAGTATAGGTTACGCAGAAAGTGCCATGTGTATTCAGTAAATGCTGTGAAAAATGTCAAGTGTCATTTTTTGATGCCTCTTGAATAATAAGAAGGTTTTCAAGTAGAGTAAATGAATCGGCCAAGTGTCCTCTCCCGTTTGAAAGTGGGAAGCATCTTGGGTATCTATTTTGGCCAATGAAATTGCAAGAAGATAGAACATTTTAGATCCAAGAAATATCCTGTGTTAGACACTTCCAGTTCAGTTAGAGTTCAGTTAGGCCATTGAATTGGGAACGTGTAGACAATCTAGAGCTAATCCAAGGCTATAAATAGGGGTGCAGAGATCACCAAAAATGATCAGAAGATAGGATAATTTTTTGTAAGAGATTGTTATTATAAGTTTTAGACTTTTAGTTGTGGCTAGTAATGTCATTTGTCTTTGTTCTATTTTCTTGAGTTAGAAAGTTTGTATAACTGTGCATGTTTTCTGTGCCTTTTATGTAACTGGAAGATTAATGAGAATACTAAATTCTATGCCTTTGTTGATATTTTTTGTGTCATTACAAAATCGTTTAAGTTGTGAGCCTTTGATTCTATCTAGTTTCATCTTTTACATTGATTATGCCTTGTTTGCTCTTTAATGTAATTGAATCTTAAAGATAGATTCACTGTGCTTTGAGAATTAAGGGTTGAATTAAACTCAGGTGCATCGCCATAGTTAGATTTTCTTTCGTTGCATTTGTGTTTCTATTTAGTTCTTATCCTTTTCCCCAAAATACTTTTGAGATAAAGAAGAACCAACTTCTTTAAAATATGGAGGTCGTTTCAGGTTGCAAGTCCCACATTCTTGAAACTTCCCATTGTTGGTGTTGGAAACAATGCAATTTTAATCATCAACATATAGAAAACCCCATGTTTATTGCCCCCTCTTTTGAGGATAGGAATGGAGACCCTATAATGACTTCCCTCAGAAGAAAGAGCCCTACAAGTGTGTTATGCTGCAAATATACATGATATAGCAATGATAATCGACAAGATATCTCAAGATATAGCATGGTTTGTATTGAGAGATTGTTAGATCAATAGGGGTATGCCTAGATAGATATAACAATGTAATAACATGTGCAATGTATTGAACTAGAACTGAAAGTGTTATTTGTTAGTTGTTAGTTATTATGGAGGGATGGAACATGATGTCTATCATGGCATCTAAGAAAGCAAGAGAATGTATGATTTGGATCGTGGCATTGCAGACAATCAAAAACCAATCAAGCAACAAGCATACAAAGTAAGAAGCAAGAAGCATACAAGAGTGGCTAAGGGGCCAAGAAAAAAAGGGACATGGGCACATGTCACTTAGACTAGAAAGAAGCATACAAGGCATGTTCAAATGCCACATACACATACAATTAGAAACAAGCAAATGCTGGTGTGAGAGCCACAATCACATAGAAAAGTATGGGCAAAGGACATTGGAAAATGTCCTAAGGCACACACATGAATAGAAGAAAAGGACATTTGAAAATGTATTAAGGCATATACAGGAGAGAAATAGGAACTGATAAATGCAATCACATCAAGCTACACTAAGCAAGACAAGAAAGCATGTCAATACTAGAAAATGTAATTGCACCTTAACTAATCAAAGAAAGAATATGAAAGTATGCAAGACATGTTAGTATAAGAATAGGTATATGCTAGGAAATACATAAGTGTTATATGCATAGTGAGTGTCGATAGAGTAATTTGTGTAATATAGTAAGTAATGTATGTCATCATGATAACTAGAGTGTGTGGTGTAGGAATGACATAATATGGATGGTGTAGTCATGTAGAAGATGCCCTAGGGGGAAGATATATTGATGTGTGTCTCAAACGTAGAAGTAGGATGCCCCCCTCAATGGGTAGAGTGAAGCAATCAAGGAGTTGGAAGTCACTGCACACACTCAAAGAAGATCAAGTGGAGCATGGTAATGTAGATAAATAAATAAATAAATAATAGAATAGAACAACAAATGTAAGTCTAACATAGTAGTAGTTTTATAAAGCATGGATGATGCATACAATAAAAAAAAAATTGGTGTTTTTGAGTTATTTGAATATATTTAGATTTTGAATGTTTTGAGCTATGTATAATCAAGAATAAGAAACTATGTACAAGTAAAACTGAGAAGAGATGATACTAACCAATGAGTCTCATGGGAGACTCCCTATCATGGTGTCCTGTATCAAAGGAATTGTGCATGATTGTGAAGCACAAATGAATGGCTGTGAATATGATTCTGAATATTCATATTCATTGTTGGTATCTTGGAAATCATAATAACTTGTATTGTTCCATTCATCATTATCATCTTGATTTTGAACCAATGGAATGCTATTTTTGAATTTTGTTGTATCTGGATATTTTCCTTTGATAAATTGTGTTTGTAAATGATTTAACTTAGGATGTTAAATAAATCCTAAACCTTGGTGACAAACATTATCAACTACTAGAATAGGAGTAGTGATGCCTTGAGCATGCTTGCCCAACACTTGACCTTGAAAATCAAACTATTGTAGATATTTTTGACCAAACCCATACTGCTTTGAAAGTTAAGCCTCACTTTGGAGAGGTAGATTTGCTTCTTTTTTGTGCTTTACCTATGTTTGTGATATTGTTTCTTGCTCTAATTTTACCTTTTGATCCTTTTGTTGTTCGGAGTTATGCTTTGGTAACCACTTTTGTACTATTTCTGAATTTGACCCTTTGTAAATATGTTCTTATGTCACTATGGATTGTTTGACTGATTTACCTTGTATAGGGTCCTTTTTAGCAATTATCTATTGTATATGTGTATTCAATGCCAAGCATGAAATTGTGTGATGCCCACGATTCTATGAGATGCACAATAATATATGGATCTTCTCACTAGATGTAGAGGAGGTTGTTTGATCAACTTAAATTTAATCATTTCCCTTAGTACCTCATTTGAACTCTTATTTGATCTTTGAATGTTTTTTGAATCACTAGTTATGGAGTTACTTTGTTATGATTTCTTGTTTTGATATGTAACATTGCTTGCAACTAATTGACTAGATGAAGGTGCATATACATGATTGACACTATTGTACCTTTGAGGCTTTTGTATAATAATATAATTTTCCAATGTTATGATCTTTTCATGTAATAGTTGATTCTGCATTTGTAAATCTCAAATTAACTTGCTCATACTGGTGATTTGATCTCTTCGATTCTCACAAGTGCAAACCCTAGTTGCTTTCAATTGAACATGTAAGCACATATGTTGAAGAGGTTTTGAAGAAGCTATAGGATGAATATATGCATTAGGAACAATAGTATGGGTTGCCTCACCTTTGGGAGGGGTGATAGCATGGACTTGGTTAGAGGGAAAGTAGCTATCACCCTCTTGGGGGAGAGGAGGAGAAGGAAATTCTTTCTTGTGCATAAGATATGACATTGAAACTTGACAAGTGGTTGTTAACATATGCAATGGATCCTCTAAGTATCTAAGGATTTTATTATTGCTTGAATTACACATAATAGAGAGATAACATGCAAGTGGAGGTATAAGTTGTATAACAATATGATTATAAAGAATGTTCCACATGTGAGATAGCAAACAATGGATAGAGAGCATGACATTTTGCATCAATGCATAAAGAGCTTTGACTTATAACATAATATTTCTAACATGTTTAGCAAAATAGAGTTGGAAATTATTCCACATGAGGGAGAGAGAGTATGCAAAAGAAATATTGAAATCTTGTGCATTTTTAGCAATAAATTTTGTAATATCATCCCTTATTATAGAAATTAAGCATGAAAGGGAAAGAATGAAGCATTGTACTAACATATGATAAACTTCATCATTCATGTACATGATAGGACCAAGTATGGTCTCCTTATTATTTGCAAGGAATGTAAGAAGAATTTGTAAATAAGTGAGATCCATTTTTGCAATCTGATTTTAGATGTAAGGCGATACCTCAAAAGCAAATAGGAGCTAGTACATGCAACTAGGGTTTTGACAATGATATTGTTGCAAAGTACTATGAAATTTTGAAAATAAAAATGGATTTCTGATTTAAATATGCAACTAAAAATTTGAAAAATTATTGGAAAATGCTTGATTGAATAGGACATAGTATGTGCAATTAGGGTTTTGAGATTTTTTTTTTTTGAAATTACTATTGAATTTTAAAATTTAATGAAAATTTATAATTTTAATATGCAAGTAAAAATTTAGAAAAATATAGGAAAAATACTAGGAAAATATTGGGGCCTAGTATGGGCAACTAGGGTTTGAAACAAAATTATTTTAAAATTAATACAAAATTTTAAAATTTAATGCTAATTTATAATTTTATTATGTAGGTAAAAAATTAGAAAAATAGAGAAAAAATCAATAGAAAATTTACCCTAGGTTTCTAGAGTTTTTGTGCATAAACAAAGTAAGTCAGGTTCACCAAATGATTTAACCTATTTTGAGAATATTAGGGTTTTATTCCTAATTTGGTTAAACAATCTGAGTAGTAATATTAGTAAATAAATATGAAATAATTAACCTATTGATTTACGTAATTTAGATTGCAATTTGAACTTTTCTAAAAATAGTAATAAAGGGAAGAAAACAAGACTTAGCTGGAAACTGGTTGATCTGACTGAGATAGAGGTTAGAATTCATTGTGCAAGACTGGGACACTATCACAAATTGAGATTTGAACTTCATTTTGTGATTGGATAGGAGTGCTAGAACTGGATAAGAGTGGCATCAGTGTTATAGTCTACCTTTGCCACTGTTGTCTTAAGGATATGAGCTTTTTAAGTTTTGTTCGACAGGTCTGTGTGACCCTATCTTTGAAGTTTCGGTAGCTAGAAGTCTATGGAGCTACCTGTAGAGAAAATTTTATCTTCAAACCCTATCTTCCATTGTGCTTTGACCAATTTTGAATAAGAGGGGGGGATTAGTGTGTGTAAGATTCACTAGACATGGACTCACACCTTTTGTATGGACACGTTGCCTACATACCAATACTCCGAAGAGGGATCAAGTCATATGTAATTCTCCCACTTGATGTATTTTATGCAATTGAGTGTATGAATATGCAGAATGTTAAACTGGATGTGCTTGAGATGGCTAAGGACTGGTGTAAGGATTATAATTTTCTTGAAATTTTATAGGTTGACTGTATGTGGAGAATAGGGATGATTGCTTGAGTAGTCTTGCTTGTATTCTTGCTTGCTTAGTGATATTTGTCAAACCTTTCCAAACGATCTTTGAATGGGCTTTTATAGGGATCTATTGGTCATGGGTTGAATGTGCTCGCATTAGGCCGATAAGGAGAAAGATAGGGAACTAGAATAAATTGATTGTTGGGGCCAAAAATGAGCTTGGAAAATAACACTGAAGGCAAACAAGAGTGGCACCAATGTTATAGTCCAAGCGTGGCACTATTGTTCAGGTTTTATGGGACCTAAGGGGATGGATTGGTCATGAAAAGAGGGTCCTGGCTTAGCTGGGATGAAGTCTGGAAGGCCACAGATGATTGTAAATTAGTGAAAATAAGCTTAAGATGGTCATGAGAGCAAGCAAGAGGGACATAAGGGTTGGGTGTCATTAGCCATAATCAAGTTACCAATTTTCACATTTTATATGACTACACTGAGCCATCTTTCAACCTGCTTAGTTTTGGGTTTTTCCTTGTCAAATTCTAGAGCTCCCCTGATAAAGACTTTATTCTTAATTCTAGGCCTTATTTTTTTAAGAACTTTAGATTTTTTGGTGTCCTTAGTCCCCTTTCTTTGACCCAGATAAGACCCAAGTTTTAGCTGCTCCACTATGGATTAGGCTATATAACCTTTTCCCAGTTTTAAAAAATGAGAAATTTATCAAGCTGTTGGTGGACCAGGTCGACTCTTTGGTGAGTGTTGATATCTCTTCCTAGAACCTCAGGCTCGTCAAAGCCTATGTTATTGTTGATCTCTCCAAAATTCTCTTTCATTCTGTGAACCTGCTCTCTTCATGCGGCTTGTGGACCTAGTTCCTTAACTATGAACGACTCCCCTTCCATTATTTCCATTTCAATATTTTGAGCCATTGGATCGCTGAGTGCCTTCTAAGACAAGAGATCACTCTGCTCCCTGGTCCTTTTAAGCTTGGATGAGGAAAGTTTGGACTTCTTATCAAGATTTATTTTAGCATAATTATGACAAGTTCTTTCATCCTCCTTTTTCCAGGGAGGTTCTTATGGAGGACTACTCAAAGGAGGTGCCTTCAACCAATCCTCAATTGATTTTTTTTAGGTACCTTCATCCTCCCCTCCTAGGCCCTTAATTTCTCTCATTGTGGAAGAATATTCTAATAGGCTTGGTGGTGGTTTGAAAGTGGAGTGGTCAAGTGAAGTTGCAATGTTTTTTTCCACCCCCTCTTTTGCCCTCCCCCTTTCCCCTGTTTTAGTCACTCACACCAAGACTAATGTCCCTTCCTCCTCTCTATGTGTTGTTCCCTCCTCGCCTGTGTCTTGCCCCCTCTCTCCTATTGTTGACCCTCTACCCAAGTGTGTTGGGAAACTCAAATCTAACGTAGGCTCCACCACTAAGAAGAAGGGCAGGTGCTTTGAGATAGAAACGCTGAGGTCAGAGGTATAAGAGTTGGTGAGAGAAGGTTCCCATTGGGAAATAAAGGAGCTTCTTTCAAGGTGTGAGAGAAGACAGGCCATAGCTTGTGACTAAGGGTTACACCTGTCCCATTTCTATTTCGATTATTTATTCTTCTACAGGTCAGATTGGTTGAAGTCTTGGTGAAGGACATCATACTCTCCTTTAGTTTTGTCATTTATTGGCAGAGGTTTGGCAACCTATTTTTTCTCTACTTTGCCTTTCCTTGTTTGTGTCATATACCCATTATGGTTGGGTTTTAGTCATCTTTTGTGGTTTCTCACTTTTTCATTGTTTTTGCATCTTCACCATGTTGTCAAGGATTGGCCCCTCTTTTTTGTGTCCCAGCACCAGTTCATAGCTCTGGTCAAAAGCATTTACCCCATCTAATAAAAAACCCCTATACGTCTTTCGCACTAACGGGAATGACACATTCCCATCTACCTAGGCAATCCAACTTTTTATTTGAATAAAATATTTCCTAAATTATCTTGTAAGATGTCAAGAGGATTTGCCCTTGATTTTTGAAAGTAAAAATGATAATTTAATATGAAATATTTTATAAGTAGTATAAAAAAAGTGCCAATCAAACCTTATCTTTATCGTCACTTGTAAGCCCCTTGACCAATACGCATTATAATGCACACAAGTTTTATAAATTATACTTTTATGCATTTTAATGGAACCTCTACTTATTCTTCAATTTAATTCAATCAAATAACAACATACAAATATTAAATAATGGAAAATTAAGGTTAATAATGTGTTTCAATTTTAAATTATTCTTAACTTCTCTAATCTTCTAGATACATTAAAACTTATCAAATTCAACGTATAACAACTTATAAACATTTAGTAATGAAAAATGGTCATAAATTGATTTATAATATGCATGGATATCCCATAAAAAAATCATCGACACGGATCCTTTATACTCCTAACACATACGTGATTGTTTTCTTATAGTTATACATTACTTCGTTTACTAAATACAGATATAAGGTGCTATAAAAGAAATAGTTTGGAATTACATTATAAGTACAAAGAACACAACAAAGTAGAAGACATAACATTTTAGACTAGAGAAATACAATGTCACAAAACTCCAACAAAGTGAAGTGCTTACTCCTTCCCTTTCTACTATGCAATTTTCAAGTATAAGTTTATTTCCATCAATTGGCCTTCATGGATAAAGATAAGATTCCCAGCTTACTCAGAGCATGTAGTTTGCTTTGTCTTCTTACAACACTTCTCCTCAGAGAATTACAATAACACCTAACAATCAAAACTAGCTAAGAGAACAATGGAGCTCTGACTCATCGACTCAACACTTGAATTTTCACCATTAAACCTAACTTCCATTAAATGCCTTTGCTTTTCCCAAAGGCTTGTGTTTAGACAAAAACTTAGAAACATGAGGTACACAAAATGCCCAAGAGAAGAACTTAACTAGAAAAAGTCCAAAATCAAGCCACATTTGCAATTGTTACTTATTAGACTCTAGCCATGCAATTCTTTGATAATTTGTGGCCTTGCTGTGTTTCTCTTAATAGTCATGGCACCAATGCGGATTCCTCTGAAAATTCGTGACATGACATCTATGTCAAAATAGATGACTAGTCCTAAAGTGCCTGGATCACTCTGAGCCTTCCTCTGATGCTTAAAAATACTCATATATATTTCTAGCTAATAATTTTACATGAATTGTCTTTAGGGAGTGTCTTAAAAGTATTTGTTACATAAATGAGAACAGTATAATTAATAATCTCACATAGCTAACTTGTTAGATCTAAGATTCGTCTCATGCATCCCCAATTAGAGGCATTTGTTCTCCAAAAGATTTAAGAACTTTGTAAATGAGGAAATTTCTTCTCCACTTCATCTTTATTAGGGTTTATTTGAGGTGTATAATTATGGATACATTAGATTCAGAAATGTTTATCCTGACCGCACAGTCAATATAGTTTAATCATAGGAAGTTTATGGCAAACACCCAAATTAGAAATGAACAGAGTTTGTAATATTATCATCCCTAGGCATGGCTGATTGAGGTTTTGATCTCCTGATCTATCTTACATTGTCATAAACAGCTGCATCTATTGAATTTAAAAAAATGTTTTGGGATAGAGTATGAACGACCATCAATGATTAATGTAAAGTGGATATTTGTTGCATGTTGTAGTTGGATGTGCCCTGATAGACTTTAAACATGAAAGCACACACAGTGCGATGAACTGCTTGACACAATGCCTCATAGATATGTCTCATGGAACGTTGTGACTGCAGGATATGTATATGATAGTTTTCTTCAGGTGCCTTTGAGGATCTTCAATTTTATTTCAGTTGTTTCATTTGTATAAAGGTCAAACATAATCTCCTATAAATGCACCTGGGTATGCAGATCCTGGTCATATTATGGCTGTCATGGGTACTTATGGATCATGAAAACCCACTCTCGATGCCTTGGCAGGTAGACAAGATTAAGTATATATAGAAAAAATGAGTACCCACAAATGTAATTTGTGTTTTTTTTTTTGGGGTTTAAATCAATTCTAAGATTGAGTACATTGTTATTACAATATTTATTAGTGGGGTTGGCAAAGAAGGATGTGTAAATGGGGAAAGTTCTAGTCAATTGAAAACACAAAAAAACACGTGTGCGGATCAGCAGTAAGTATGATTTATACATTGAAAATCTAATATTCATCTACATTACTGATACGGATACAGGTACGAGAATTGGATACGTGGATATGGGGATTTTTTTTGGGGCTTGGATACGTTATGGATATGGCGTTACAAAAATATACATAAAAAATAAAAAAATATATAACTGTATAAACAAAATTTACCACATAATATGCATAGAGGAAACGTAATAAGTAAAATAACCACAAAACATACTAATAATTCAATGCCAGATATCATAATATTTAATTGTTGATCTTAGATAAGTCTTATTGTTAACCACATAATATGCATACTGGAAACATAATAAGTTAAATAACCACAAAACATACTAATAATTCAATGCCAAATATCATAATATTCAATTGTTGAACTTAGATTAGTATTATTACAAGTACATAGTGCAAATGTTACAATGTATGGACAAAAATAAAGACAAAAGAAAATGCACCGTCTGCAGTTTGGTGAAGATTACAATGAGATGACCTGGTGTTAAATCAACTTAAGACTATGGCTTGTTCTCTTCTTTGACCTTATCCATGAGTTGAGCTTTCATATTATACCTGTGCAAATGATCTTCCTGTATGTACTGCACAAAATGAGTCTTGGAGAACCATATTTTTGGGACATAAAGGATAAGCAAAAAAAGACATTATTGATTTCAACCTCTCCCTCATCTTGATCATGTTACAGACATTTATTTCCTTTATTTTGGGAAGGCTGAAACACGATCCAATGACTGGAAGACTTGCTGACTTGCTCTGGCAAACTCCATAGCTGTTGTATACAGCCCTAATAAAGAAGATACAGTCTTACAGATGAATTGACTGAGTCTCACTTTTTGAAAACACAGCCAGCCATTGAAACTACAGAGAGTTTTTCATGCTTTATTTTATTTTTAATTGTTTTTTGAAGTCTGTGTTTGACTTTTTATTAAGCGAATTGAAAAAAAAAACACATTTTTCTACTGGATACGCAGGGGATATGAGCAGGATATGTCCTGTCACCTGTGGATATGTTCGGATACATCCCAAAACGTATCCGTGCGTATCTGCAGGGGGCAGGATGTATCCTACCTGTATCCCCTGCATATCCAGCCCGTATCCATATTGGATACGTATTGTATCCATATCAAACCAGGTGGGGGGGCATATCCAGTAACACAGATATTCATGAATGCTCTATATTTTGGATATTATCCCTTACAAATTCTCTGTTTATAGTTTAATACATCTCCCTATTTAGCTGTGTTCTTCATATAAATTGGGGGTTAGTTTTGCAAGCATGATTTTTTAAAGGATAAGTATTTAGTATTTACTTGTTAATATGATTGTATGTTGGTCTAAAGAACTTATAGATAGTGTATCTATTTGTTTATTGTATTGTTTCTATGATGTTTAAAAACTTAAGGTATTGGGTTGCGCTTGCAAATATCTATATAGATGTGTAAAATTTCAAATAAGGTATTTCTATGATCTAATCTATTTGAGTATTTTAATTCATTTGAGTCTTTTAATGTTTTTCAACAATTTATCTCCAGGTTTACTTGTGTAATTTGTATGATTTGGGTGTTTGTTTTGCAGTCGTGATTTTTTTTTTCTTTGGAGGTTCCTTACCCTAATCTTATGGTGGAGATGGATCATGTTTTTAGAAAAAACAAGTTAGAAAGAGGGTTTTTCGGAATAATTGCAAATCGATTTAAGAAAATTGATGTTTCTAACCATGGCTCATCATTAAGAAGAACAGTTTTTATTGTCTTTTTTTTATAATTAAGAATGTTTGATTTCAAGACATATTATTCAGTGCCAAATCTTTCTTTATACATTTTTAATTCTTTACAGATGTTGCAGTGCCTTAACTAGTTAACCATTATCCTTTGGGTTAAACAATTTTATGGTTGGCAGTCACTATTATAATAATAATTTTTTTTGCAGGCATATGTGACCCAGAAAGATGTTTTGTTAGGCATATTAAAAGTAAAGGAAACTATCTACTTTTCTGCCAATCTGGGACTTTACGATAAATTATCAAGAGAGGGATAAAAATTAAGACATAGCTGAAGACACTATTTTAGAGATGGGCCTACAAGAATGTGCAGATTGACTTATTGGAAAACGGAATGTGACAGGACTAAGTGGAGGAGAAAAGTGTAGAGTTAGCATTGCCTTGGAGTTAATAAATCTAATAGAAGACTTACACTTACATTCAATCTAAGTGTTGTATTAGGATTATTATTTAAGATAAATCTGAAGGTAAAATAAGTTAATCTGTAAGCATCCACGGGATATGGTAATTACAATCATATAGGAGGGCTATTTTTATTTTACAAATTTTCTATCAATATACTGAAAAATATAGGAGTTAGTGTAAATGGGTGTCCTATGAATAAGAAAATTTCAAAAATAAGGGGGAATTTTCGGAAGCCTACGAATTGACGTGTTTTGGAATTTTTGTAATGACCCATGCAAACATTATGGTTTAAATTGTATTTGTGTTTTGGAATTTTTCTGCTTAATGAATCCTACATAGTCTACTTTGGTGTTAGCAATAATAATTTTTACATATAACTTATGAGGGGATTTTTAGTGATTATAAGTGCTTGCACCTTCAATTGTTTTTGTGAACTTCTTTTGCTCTTTTGTGTGGCTGAAGCTTTGATGGACTTAGCACGAGATGACAGAACTGTGATAGCCTCCATCCATTAACCAAACGTTTAAGTGTTTGAACTTTTCAACTATCTGGTTCTTCTTTCCTTTGGACAAATTGTGTATTTTGTTGATACGAAAATGGCTCAGGAGGTGCTTCTAAATTCCTCTAATGGCATATATATTATTGTTTCTTTTATTTGATGATGGTAATTAAGCTTTTATTCTCAAATATTACTTACTCTTTCACTTTATGTACTTGGCAGTTTTTTGCACCAACAAGATTCACTTATCTAATAACTGGCAACACCATCTTCATCTCAACACTTTCATCACATTGTCACTATCGACATAATGTTCATGGCAGCAGCAGCATCATCATCTCCACATGCACAGGATCAGAGGTACCACATGATAGATGACAAAGAAGAGACAAATAAAACATGAACTTTGTATGCTCGCATGCCTTGGACATTCATATTATATTACTGTATTGACTTGACCCTGCTATGGTATATCTTGCTTTCAATATTTTAGGAAGCTTTGAAGCTTATTCCTATATCTTTCCAGTAGACATGGGCATCGACATAATATTCTAGTGGTTGGAACTACATGTTTCTTAAGCAAAGGTGTCCAATTAATTTGTTGGTCCCAAAGTGTGGAATTTTTGGGTGTTTTGTTTTTAGATAGATTTTCACTAATTTATTTTTATTTTGTTAATTTATTTATTATTACAGTTTTCATAGATAAAATCCTTAGAGTGCAAGGTGATGTGGAGCACATTTTCACTCGGATCAGAAAAACTGATTTACAGTCTACCCAAACCAAGCTGGAAAAAGATGTAATAACTTGGACCTAGATTTTGACATGTCCATTATAACTGTAGGTCAATGTGACTTGTACAAGCACAAAAGCTATGAACAATACATTTAAAAACATCAGACATAGTAATATGTAGTGTGGTGTTCATTCAATGGAAAATGAAGTGATTTTCATATAAATAAGCTTAAATATACATTTGATCAAAAATTGATCTGCTAGTAAGTCGAAAATGTAAGATAAGAGTACCATAGGCATTGTGTTAACATAATATTAATATTTTTTGAAGGTTAGTGCCAATTTGTTGCCAGTCTTGAATTGCTGTAACAGATTGCAAGTAAGAATAACATCTTGATTATGTGACAACGATTTAAATACTTAAACATTATTTCTACGTAGGTGCTTTCCTTGGAGCTTTTCAGGTCTCTAAGAGAACGTCACAGGGGAGGATTTGACAGATTCATGGAGCAAAAAGTAGTCCCTGTTGTTGGAGATGTGACGTCATGATTCGGGGATGGAGGAAAAAACTAGAAAAGAGCTCTTTAAAAGAGTTGATTTTATTATGAATATTGCAGCCACAACCTATTTTTATGATAGGTATTAGCATATTTATCGCATGCAAAACTGGAGCACATGAACAGTTCTGCTTTACTCCCTAATGAATTTGTTCCTCTGATGTGGTGGAGTTTGCATGCCTTCTATCCCATTTGTGCTTTATATGTGATTGAGAAACATGTAAAATAAAGAAAAATTACGTGGTGATGTTTCAGGTAATTTTCCTGCCATCCTTAACAACTTCTTGCAGGGATTTTTTTTCCATTAACCTTTAAATTCTGCTTTTGTTTATCTAATAACTCAGGTACAATGTTACCATGAACGTAAATACTGTGGGGGCTGCTACTATTGTGAGATTTGGAAAAAGATACAGGCTATCAATTCATTCAATTAGATTGGCTCATAGACCAAACCATTACACTGAAACTCTGTTTTATCCTCCTAAAATTTTCCAAGTAGATACATTTTGTTGGCTCTGACACCAAACCCATTTGGTGAGGGAAAAATCTTTAAAAAAATGATCCATGGTGTTGGAATAACAATCTACATATTGCATTGTAAGGGCCAGTAGATCACTGGGAGAGCACCCCAGCAACTCAAAGACCAAAAATAGCCTTTACATGCAAACTGACTGTCCAAAAATAGCCCAGTCTCGACCTGCATGCAAACGCATGTTCACACAGGTTGCCGACGTCGGTACCTGTCTGTCTGGAGGTGACCGACATCGGCCGATCTCTGACCGATGTTGGCAGCTTCCTGTCTACGCCTGACCGACGTCGGTTGTCCTGACCGACGTCGGTTACTGTGACACTTCAGCAACTCCTCTGTTCGCACCCTGGTGAAGCTTTTAGCTCCACAACCTAACATTATTAAAGTTAAAAGATGAGTTCCTGCAGATTCCTATCACCATTCATTTAGCTGAAACAATATTTTTCTTTTCTTTTAAATTTTTTTCTGCAGATTCATGTTGGTTTATCAACCACTCTTAAATAATATTGATCACTCCTACAGACCTAGCAGTCATATGACTGAATTGGTATATTTCTTGGTACAGATCACATGGGCTATGGTCTCTTCATTCTCTTACTCCAAGGCCTTCGAATCTGACAGGTGCAGAGATCTATTCTCTTCAATCCTCTCGCAATCCTACCCCTAGAGGATCCAGCTTCAATCATTCTGATTTCAATTTGATGCTATCTGGAAATCACCGAGGAGCTACTAATCTCAGTCCCAAACACTTTAATTTTCAGTCTTTAGATATGTATTCTATAAATTCGTCCAGAGGGCCCATGCCCATAACTTCTAACTTTGACGAAGAAGTACCCAAGGATGTCAAGGGATCTAATATTGGGCACTTTGGGTCTCATGTGTATAATGCTACTTAGAATATTTTAAACACCATACGCAGTAGCAACAACCTGGGACGGACTGGGGAAGATAGGTCCAGAACAACACTATCTTCTTGATTTTTCACAACATTCACCAGCTTGGGGCAGTCTACCTTGCTCTGAACCTGCCTATCAGTCTTCTCCACCTACTCAGCTCTAACTACAGCGAACTGTTCTCTATTACTTTGAGTTGGAGAAGAAAAAGATGGCCTATTTGTGCATATAAAACAACTCCTTTTGATTCTTCTTAACATCTAACTGGACTTGATAGTTAAGGCAAAATAATCCCGAATCTGGATCTGCGTCAGACATAACTTTGATGGATAAGTTCTCCTTACCATATTTGGGCTCAAAGTGTAAGTTTGGTCTTCTTGAATTCTGCCTTCTAGTATGCTGATTTGTCTTTATTTTTGTCCATACATTGTAACATTATAATATTACTACATTCAAGCACTGAGGACAATAACAAGTTGAACTTCCTAGTCCAAGATTGCTGTGTCACTCACATGCCAAATCTCATCAAGTTTAAAGTATCAGTCCAGTTTTTTAACTGGCAACTTGTAGAGTTACTTAGAAAAAATCTCCTGCAGTGGGTGCCATCAACCCAATTAGTGTTCGCCCTTTCCTCTTGATCATCCCGGGACATAGCTAGATCATTATATCTACTAGGAAGACATCCTATATTATATTCACATTTAATATTCTGGATATTAAAATTGAATTCTAATAATAAAAAGAATCTTGTCTTTATTCCCATATTTCTCTAATCTGGAACTTGTTTTCTCTCTTTCCAGATGTCAGATTGTGTTACAATAAAACTTGAATCTTAGCCATATTCCTCTATTACCATATGAGAACTATCCATATTAATATATTAGAAGAGACATCATTAAAGAAAGGCACCAATGAGGGAAGAACGGGGCATCTTTATTATAACTTGATGTCATATTTATACATCACTGCAAGATGTTAGGTATGTAACCACCAATACCTAATCACTTTATTTGATTCTAATGACACCTCACAATACTTAATAACTCTAACCTAATTATAATAAACTAAGTATAATCTGCCAATTCTAAATGAACATTTTATTTTCATTATTGTTGAATCAAGAAACAGGGAAAAACAAAGTAAAAGGATATGAATCCAGTTGTTTCCAGATTATTTACCAAAAACAGGAAAAGAACATCAAGTTTTAGAGGAAGCAGGTGGAGGGTAATAAATTTTTTAATATCTAAAACAAAGTCAAAATTGTAAATTAATATTCAATAGACCTTTGACTAAGACCAGAGGATGATGTAAACTAGATTATCATTGTCTATAGAATGTTCTGTTAAATTGGCTTCAGATCAGTTTGAAAAATGGAAAGTAAGTCCTAAATGTATGGTAGTATAAAAATAGGGGGAGAAAATCTACTTACCATTTTGAAGGACCATGGTTATAATAAGTGGGAACTGGGAACACATTCCCTACTTATTAATTCCTCTCAGAAATTGTTCTCTTCGATATAAAACACATTTGCAAGTGTTACCTTCCTCTATCAATATCTTATCCCGTGTAGATTCATAATTTTCTCATGAATGGCTGAATCATTCAGCATTGCTTTTATCAATATATGATCTTATTTTATATCTTTTCAGGTGTGATGAAAGGATTCAAAAGATACAATCGATAAAGATGCTAGAGGAAATATTTATTTGTGCAGCTCCACACTGTTCGAAGTCATTTCTAAAGAGAATGGACTTTGAATTGCATTTTAAAAGAGATACACTCAGGTTTAATTCAGTGTATAGCTGAAAAAGATGAGTTGCATGAGAAGGATGTTATGAAAGCAAGGACAGTGTCAGTGAGCCCTTAGCCGAAGAAACTGTTTCACAGCTGCAGGTATTGTCACCCTCTCTGTTTATCTCTCATTCTGGTGTTTCCCAGAATATTAATTGCATGTTAGAAGCTAACTCTTTGCCATCTCAGCATGATCAGTCTAAAGGATCATCTGGCACACTGCAGCAAGATCAAGAAAAAATATAAAGTCCATAAACACAACACCGGGGACAACAAGATAATTAAGGTAACTAAGGTGATAATTCACAACAATTATATCAAGAGAAGCAATGGCATTTTGAAAAATCACACCATCAATCACATCAAGAAAAACGTAAAAAACATGCACATGGAGAAAAACATCGCAAACATCATGACAAACGTCGAGCTGCATACGGGAAAACAATATCAACAAGAAGAAGGACCATGTCATAAGGATATTCAACAAATGGATACAGAACAACAAAATGTGCATGGACGACAACCTCAAAAACAACTAACATCAAAACCCGAAAGTCCACGAGTGTTGCCTCCATCCTCCCAATGCAACCATTGCAATATCCCTACCCTCTTCATCCAGAGGGGCTCCAACAACACTAAAATCCTCACTATGGTCTTACACAAGCAATTACTTTCCTGGAGAGCTTGCCTTTTCAGACTGGAATGCGAAATTTCCAGAGTGACAATCAAGGGATGTCTATACAGGTTCCATGTATCTAAGATTTTCAAGAGGATCACTTTCGACCATGGCACATAGGGCCATCAGGCATACCCCATGAAGCTGCAACAGCAGTTCATGCACTACAAGAGGGCAGTATGGCACCAAATACCCAAGGTCAGTTCTCGCATTTTGCTATTGATTATTCACCAGGCCCACAAACCATGCCTTTAACTCCACTGCAAGGCGTGGGAATGGTTTTGGATCAGCCTGTATGCTACCAAGACTCTAATGATGGACCGCTGGTGTCGTCACCACATAAATGAGATAAGTATATGAATATGTCTACTCAGGCAGAGGATGCAAATGAGGTACATAATCACAGAGGGCGAGGTGGGAGACTCAGTTTTGGTCCTAACGATGGGTAGAGACCCTCGTAGGTAATTGGTTTATGTTTTAATTAACAATATGAATAACATATAGTTCTTTCTCATTTGGCAGAAAGCCATATCTAATGTTGTTTCTGCTATCTTGTGGTTTTAGGTTTTGGGTTTTCTTTGCTTCCATAAAATGCTGAAAGAGCGAGTGACATAGATAAGCTTCTCCCAGTTAAATTGTCATCCCTTCACATAAAAAGCAGAATCCTTATAACCACTAGGAGCCTGCATCTCACCAACATACTTGGCAACTCAGATGTTAAACAGCATGACTACGGCCTAAAACCTTTGCCAGACGTAGAAACAAAGAATCTTGTGTAAGAAAGCTGTAGGTAGTGTCCTCTTAAGTGTCAGCTCAAATGTAGATATTAACGACCTTGTGAGACTATGTGATGGCATGCCCGCTGCCCCTGGCTTTGACAATGGCTGCTTCTTATTTGTGTCAAAATGGTAAACACGTCTGAGTCTGTAGGGATATGGTTACATTTCTTATGTCATCCTCAGCATGGCACACCTCCATAAGCAGTATGATAGTAGATTTTATATATAGTAATTTGCAAAAGCCTTATAAAAAGGCTTTTATAGACATAGCTTCCGTCTTCCACAATTGGACGTGGGGTATCGTGGTTTACATTTTTGTAGACATGAGACTTAAGGTTATGCAAGAGACTGGACTTCTAATGATCTCCGATGAAGGAAAATTGAATATCCATCATGTCGCTAGAGAATGGGCAAGAACGATGCCAGAAAATCATATAATTGCAGATGTTGAAGCCTCAAGGAATGCTCTTAAAATTAAACAGGTAAAATCAAAAAATAATTCATTTATGTTATAAAGATGTAAATATTTTACTCTGTGGAGATAAAATTATGCAATTGGATTTGTGAGCTTAAAACCTTTATTTATAAGAAAATTTAACATTTTGAATTATGCAATCAGATTTGTGAGCTTCAATTATGGGCAGGAAAAAATATTTAGCGTCGTGAATAAAGTTTTACTTGTTGATATATGTTTAGCATTTCTTGCTTATTTGATGATAATTCTTATTTACAACCAGGTGCTCCACAAAGTCGGAGATTTGGCTCTCAGAAGATAAATGTGAGTTTCAGATTGAAGCAGAGAATCCTATATTAATGCATACATATTTAAGAGTTTTGTTCTTGGGAAATTCAATCAATGTCGCTGGAGAATGCAACTCAACATTTGAAAATCTACTGTTTTTAACATCAACTCCGAGCATTTTTCGCCAATGGACCTAAACAAATTGAAAAGAGTGGCCTTTTTCCATGGCACCTACAGAAAATCCGAGATCCTTAAAATTGTAAGTCCATTTTTATTTTGAAATTTTTACTTTCAAATGAATCTCTCGAGTTATTTTGGCATATAGAAGTAGGTGTATTATCCTCAACTGGTGGGACATGCCAATTGTTTTGCAAGATGCAGTGCACAATTGCTGTAAACAACTATAGTAACTTATCCGTTAGAAATTTTTTCTGTCTGTGTGCAGTTTCCTTCGACTTGATTGGGTTTACAGATCTTACCAGATTGGTTAAAAAGCTACAGTTAAAGAAGTCTTTGCATATTCTGGAGTTGAGTGGTTATTCAGGTTTCACTGGATTTCGTGAAGGGTTGTTCTACCTATCTTCGTTGAAAAGTTTAGATTTAAGCATATGCCCCAACTTGAAGGACCTTGGTGAAGCCGTCGGTCAACTTAATTCTCTGTATTACCTCAACTTAGGTGTACGGAGCTCACTATCCTACCAAAATGTTTTGGTGAGCTGTGTTATCTGGGAAACCTGTACTTGACTAATTCTGTTAAATTGATAAGTCTTCCAGCGAGCTTTGGGAAACTTAAGTCTCTCTGTCATCTTCAGTTGAGAGGTTCTTCAGAGCTCATTTTAGTCCCTGAAAGCTTTGGCCTCTTGTCTTCTTTGGAAAAGCTGGATTTAATCAATTGTAAGAAATTGATGTGTCTTCTAGCCAACTTTGGGCAACTGAATTTGCTATCTCATTTCCACTTAAGACATTGTTCAGATGTCACTACATTAGCTCCAAGTTTTGACAGCTTGACTTCTTTGGAAGTGCTTGATATTGCAGATTGTGTTAATGCAAAAATCCTTCCCAATAGTTTCGATCTATTCTATGTCAAGGGTTAACGGCATTTAGGCACCCTTTTATATTTGCTTTTTTTTATATTAATAAAATGCTTGTAGACCAACTTGTGAGTACAATATTCCATTCAAATAGTTTTCTATAATTGTTTTATGATACTGATAGTAGCCTGGTTTAGTGCCATTGATGATAGTTATCCATTGTTGGTTGCACTAGAAGAAATTCAATTTTTTAATTCATTAAATTCATCTTGTCTTTGGAGAGATGATAGTTGGGATTGCAGCTATATTGTCTCTAGAGAGACAAAAATGATAGTCTCTTGAAAGAGAAAAATAGTATTTTATATCGTCTCTAGAGAGACAAAAATGATATTGTGTCTCAAGAGACAAAATAAGTATTATTCTATATAACTCTGGAGAGACAATAGTTTGAGACGCTCATTTTGAGACAATATTTGAGACAATACACAACTTTTTTTTTGTCTCAAATTGAAACGATTTAGGTAAGTATTGTCTTTAATATTGTCTCAAAGCATCCCCCCTTATTTTAGTGACAATGCAAAGCTGGGTGTCTCAACAATTGTTCTTGCACAGCTTTTACTCTCACTGACTCTATTTTGGCTATCTGTAAATTGTGGTTTGGCAATTTATAAAATGTGTTCCATTCGTCAGACAGCCGGTCATTGTTCATCTGGCTGGCAGCTTCCGAGTTGCTACGGTCCTCAACCAAGGGAGCAAGAATAAGTAGTCTGTGCCCTTTCAATTTCGCTTGCTCTGGCCGCTGCTGCTTTTGCTGTTTTGGAATTCTTGTTTATGCGTAGAAGACTGCCTTATAAGCATAGAGGGAATGACATGCCAACTTTGCTAAGAACATTCACTTACAAAGAGTTGAAAATTGCTACTGAGAATTTCACTTGTAAGCTGGGGAGAGGAGCATTCGACTCTGTGTTCAAAGGAACTCTTGCAGACAATACACTTATGGCCCTCAAAAAATTAGAAAGCTCGGCCCAAGGAGAGGAACAGTTCCATGCTGAATTAAGCACCATTGGAAACATTGACCTTGTGAATTTGTGTCAGGCTTAGAGGATTTTGCACAGAGGGATCTCGAAGGTTACTGGTTTATGAGTACATGCCAAACAGCTCTCTAAATTTGTTCTTATCCTGTAAGTCTCGAGGAGTAAAGATAGTGCTAGACTGGAAACCAGAATTGAGATCGTTTGGGGATTTCCAAAGGACAAGTTTATCTCCATGAAGAAGGCAGAGACCACCAAATCATTCACTGCGACATCAAGCAAGAAAATTTTCTCGTGGACTGTGAATTCCATCCAAAATTGGGTGATTTTGGACTGGCAAAGCTGGTGGGTAGAGATTTCAGCCGGGTACTAACAACTACTAGAGGAACCAAAGGCTACTTGGCACCAGAGTGGATCTCCTGGCATTTGAATAAATTCAAAATTATCAATGCTCCCAGAAAATTGAAATCACTGCACAGTTCATATTATTTTTCACATCCTGATAAATCTAATTCCACCAGACAACCAAGTTTGCCAAAACTGTGTGGTATCCTTAACAGGTTTATGCATCTAGAGATGTTTAGCTTTCTTAATATAACTAGAGAATGAAAGCCATCCCACAATAGCATTACACATCTTCTTTAGTCTAACATTTGTAGGCAAGTGAACTTGCTATATCGACTGGGCAGCATTGATAAACTTCATCTATGTAATGAAATTCTATGTTGCCAAATCTGTGTGGTATCCTTAACAGGTTTATGCATCTAGAGATGTTTAGCTTTCTTAATATAACTAGAGAATGAAAGCCATCCCACAATAGCATTACACATTTTCTTAAGTCTAACATTTGCAGGCAAGTGAACTTGCTATATCGACTGGGCAGCATCTATAAACTTCATCTATGTAATGAAATTCAATGTTGCCAAATCTGTGTGGTATCCTTAACAGGTTTATGCATCTAGAGATGTTTAGCTTTCTTAATAAAACTAGAGAATGAAAGCCATCCCACAATAGCATTACACATCTTCTTAAGTCTAACATTTGCAGGCAAGTGAACTTGCTATATCGACTGGGCAGCATCTATAAACTTCATCTATGTAATGAAATTCTATGTAGCTGATACGGATACGTGGATACGGTGATATTTTTTTGGAGGGTTTGGATACGTTTTTAGATAGTGTCATATAAAAATAAATGTATATAATTAAATATATAAGAAATATAGTCATATAAACAAAATTAACCATATTTGATAGAGATTGTGGGAGGTTTGATGTTGGAAGACAGCGTAGTGCAGCTGACATCATTGACAAATGTAAGAGAATTCCAAATATCATAAACATCGATAAATTTTATAATTTAAATTTAAAAAAAAATATAATATATTTTTTTATAAAATCTAAACCTTTATAATTAAAACATGTATTTTTTAATTATTTAATATATAAAAATAAAATCTAACATTTGAAACTCTTAAACATATTCTATTAAAAAGTCTTACATATATTAAATAAGTTTACGAAGTCTTAAAGAAATAATTGTAATTCTATAAAGTTTAGAAAGGGAGGAATAACATGGCCTTATAACCTCAAAACCTCCTCTTAAAGCAAAACACAGCATCGAATACAACAAACCCATTAAAATAAACTTCGTCTCACATGGCTCAGTCGAATGACACCCACTAACTTTGTCTTCTCCATTAGAAGACATAAATAATCTCCCTCCTAAATTCTACCCCCCATGGCCTGTGATATGCATACTTCTTTTTTTCTCCTTTTTCTTCTTTTTTTCGGGGGATTTTGTTTTGTATTGATAGGATCTGAAACAATGGCCTCTACTGTAAATATATCTCCAAAGGCGATTTTGCCTGTCTTTTTCAGTGGCGTGGCAGCGATTTGCAGCTTCAGTTCCGCTGTCTGGAGTGTGAGGGAATATGATGGCCGTGACAAGATCTTTGCCCACCAATTTTGTTTCTGTCGACGACGGCGGCTGCACCACGCTGCCTTCCACCATTAGGCCACCCTTTTAATGTTTTTTTAAGTCCACATTTGATTTTTCATAAAGCGAATACTAAAAATTTAAAAAACAAATCATGGTTTTACCAGTAGATACTTGAAAAAACGGGTAGAGTACAACCCTGCCCTTGCGGGTACGGCCAGATACATCCAGGTACGGGCATACCCTGCCTGTTTCCCCTGAATATCTCCGCGTATCCTATCTTGGAGCATTTCGTATCGTATGCTGAAGTTAGCAGTAGTATCCGATAACGTAGATGAAATTCTTTTCAATTTCGTATGATTGCAAATTTACTTCGGTAGTTCACTTAAAACTTAACACCCACCAAAAGATATACAGTTTGGAAAGGACACGATTTGGCCAACGCTGGTTGGTAGACCTAAAAGCATTTTGCATCTACTCATCCTTATATCGATTATAGATGTTAAATTTCCCAATCTCTGATGAGTTGAATGAGACTGATACATCATTGAAAACTTAAAAAAATAATGCCAAAAGTTATTGGACGCTCTTGTATACTTTCACACCACACCAAATTAAACACAATCAGAGCATTCAATTCCCCGAATCCAACTGTCATAAACATTGGAGTGTTGACAACGATTCTGGTAATTGTTTTAGTTCTCCACATTGTGATAGGTCTAGCTTCTGCAAATTTTATAACTGACAATCAATCACAAGGATTTCTGCGAAAAGCAACCGTGATAAATTTAAGATGCCGAATTACGGTTGGCAGGTTCCTCATTTCGGGAGAATACCATCTACATATTCTATGTTATTTCATTCGCTCTACTATGTTTGTACTACTTTCAAGTTTTGGCTGGCCATTTCCTTGATCTAAAATTTTAAATATTTTCAATTTAGATTGAATCTAAAACCAAAAGTATCACATTTCATTCACTAACCATAAAGGCCTTCTTAATTATAAATTATAAGAGAAGTTGTAGCAGATCAAATGTGAGACATCATTAATTGGAATGGAAGCTCTGAATCATTAACAAATATTAACAAACCATGAAGGTCTTTATAATTATAAAATATAATAGAAGTTGTAGCATATCAGACTTGAGACATCATTCACTGGGATGGAAGTTCTGAATCATCAACAAACATTCATAGAGAATTTATTAAGCAATTTTGGAAATTCCAGACAGATTAAACAATCATTCAAATATTTATTATTATTTTAAATTAGTATTTTTCATGGAGTACGTCTGTGCACAACCTAAAATATTATGATTATTATAAGGCTATGTTGTTTGGGTACAAGTACGGGTACGGATACGGGGACGTCTCGGGTGCGCGGGTACGTCATTTTTCAAAAACCTTGATTTGGATACGTCATGGGTACGTCTGTGTATATATATATATATATATATATATATTACTCATTTTTTTAGTAAAACACTTGAAACTACATAGTGTGAAAATATTTGTCTATAAATGATAAAACACTTAAAAAATATATAATATTCATTCATTCATTACTTCAAAGACAAGATGTACATTCAAATCTAGAATAAATCATCTCGATTGTCCACAAAATCATGAATGCCACTCCCATTATTTTTCAACTTTATCATTTACTGACACTTCCTCTCACAAGGGCTCATCGGTGCATTGAATCTCACGAGTGCATGCCTTAAGGGGTGCACAGGGAATGGGGTGGGATCGGCTTGTGGCACTTTGCCAGAGATATTCTCAAACTATTCTATCACGCATACATCCCTTCATACCTCCTATGATGTCTCCTTGAAATCTTGAAACCCTGAAATATGGCTAAGTTTGAAACCCTGAAACCCTGGAATCTGACTAACTCTGAAATATGACAGGATCCTCCAAAACCTAGAATTTGCATTATAGCTCCTAGTAGTCCGAAACCCCTCTCAAACACCCTGAAAGTATATAAATAAAATATAACTTAAAGTATAAGAAAATGTTTATTTTATTTCTATACGTTGGGTTCGGACTGGATTTACATTTAGGGTTGATTAGTTTTTAGGGTTTTTTTTTTAAGGATTTTCTGGATTTTTTTAAAAAACAATTCGCCATTTTTCTGCAGGAATCCCTCGGGTACGCGCCGGAAACGTCCCGGGTACTCCCGGAGGCGTCCCGGAGGCGCCCGCCGGCGTGCCGCGTTTCCGGCACGCCGGCGGGCGCCTCCGGGACGCCTCCGGGAGTACCCGGGACGTCCCCGTGCCGGAGGCGTCTCCGAACAGGAGGCGTGGGGCTGGGGGGCGTATCCCTGCAACACAGTTATAAGGAACACATAAAAAAGTTTGTTTTGTAAATTACAGGTGTCACAACATGTACATAATAAGGAAACCAGAAATAACAATAATTTAAATAAATGTTCATGGTAAATGTCATAGTAAATCGTCATCTTCACCAATTGAATTATGACCTCTTTATATGTTCTTCATAATAACCGTAATATTCTAAATGCAAGATAATAGTTATTATGAGGAACATATAAAAAAGTTTGTTTTGTAAATTACAGGAGTCACAACATGTAGACAATAACAACCGCCAGTGTGTCATCCATCAGAAGTATCTCGACACTCAAGACATTCAGATCTGATCAGAGGCAGACTAACAGAGTGATGACACTTATGTTTGTGATTCTTCAAGTTCAGATTCAAATGATTGCATTTAAACTGTGATTAATTTAAGATGTTTTCTAAACCCTATATGAATACCTTAGAACTATATTTCAGACAAATCATAAAAGTATAATTGTTATATTGGTTATCCTAATTAATATGAGACATTTCTGTGTTGCTTTTGATTGTAATCCATTTCTCTTCATACACTTTAAACTAAACTAATGAAATAACCATTGTCACATATCGAATTCTATTTGAAATAACGAAAAAAATACATATAATCGATCATCGTATGCGAATGTAGAAGATTTTTCCATAACTTTTCTTAGATTCAAAGCAGAAAGAAAATAACAATGTCTTTTTGTTATGAGATGTTATGTTCATTTACCATTCTTAACAATGTTGATATGTTTTATCCAAACTCAAATACAACTCCGTTCTAGCGTCAAAGCAATCAAATGTTGTATCTGCTCCGAATTTTCCATGATTTCGTCCATTTTGTTTACAACCAGCTTTGAAAATGTGTGGGACAAAGAATTTATCACCGCTTCACCGAAATGATTTGAGATGAGAACCCCCAATACAGCTGTCATTTGTTTGGAAATCCATCTTGCATATGCTTCCTTGTCATTATGATAATCATGACCATGCTCTTTTAACAGCCACCTCGCCACAGTCTCAAGCTTCACTATGGTGAAGGAGCCTTCTTTCAACACAACACTCTTCAGCTCCTCAGTGGTGGGGAAATATAAAGGAAGGTTGAAGGAATCTAGCTTTTCCTCGTCTATTACGCCCTGCAAGATATGAGGGAAAATGAAATCAGAACCGCATCGGCAATAAGTATGATCTTATTTATATATGATGACACGATCACAATACATATATAGGAAACGGACGAAGAAGACCTGTGAGACCAATTCATTCATGGCACATTCCAACATATCAAAACCTAAGTTTCCCTGCTTTATTTTATCTGCACTTCGACGGCCGTTTAACACCAGAAACATCCAACCTCCCACCACCATCTCTTTTGCCCGTGATTTGAGAAATGCGTGGAAGTCTCTTTGAAATTGTGCAAAGTAGGCATCTGCAACACCAGCGGGCCCGTCCTCGGAGATCCAGATTCTGCCTCTGTTCCAGCATTTGCTATTCTTATCTGCTACGTCTGGGGGTATCTAGTGAACACGTAGCATATTCAGTGAGTGTAAAGCGGCCAAAAAAATGTTGTATATATTTCTAAAGGTTCAACTTACCTGCGAAATCCAGTGGAGGCTGGAGGAGGAATGGATGAAATGGATACTATTGAGCGGAAACAGGCGGGTATAAAAGGAGCCCGGCACGCCAGCCACCAAATTATGTGATCCTTCCAGAGGCGGAGCAGCAAACAAAATAGCGAAAAGGGAATTGAAATCGTTAGAAGGAAGGTCGTTGTAAAAAAACTGAAACTCAGGAACCCTCATTCCCTTTTCCACATATTTGTTACGGATTGCTTTCGTGATTATTTCTGTGATGAAAAGTGTATTTGGTCCAGATGAACACCCCAAGTCTGCAATGTTTAGTGTCTCGCAGTTAAATGTGTTTTTCCAGGATCCAATGCTTTCTTCCAATAGAGGTTTTGTGCTCAATAATAGGTTCTTCTGCATTGCATAAAACACATTAAATCATAGCAGGAAATATCTTTAAAAATAAAGGAAAGAAAAGATATCAATTAAACCTGAAAACTAGAATTCTGAGCATAGCTGTACCCTCCTTGGCCGCCACTCATAGAAAGCACTCTCTCCATAGCTGTACTCTTCAATTTTTGCTTGCGTCTTTGTGCCTGGTATACATGCATTTCAATGTCCTATCCTACAATACACTCAAAGCTACCATTAACGACTATCTATATCTAATTTGTTGATTTTCTATATCTAAGGGTGGCAATTTCAACAATTCTGTCATAAATCTTTGATCTCTACATGATCAACCTTAAATTTTCCTACATTTAAAAAGATGTGAGAAATATCCACTTGAAAAAGCCAGCTGATAGCACTTGACTACAATGAAACATTATTTTCTTTTTTCACAACATTTCTCTATTTTCCATTACTTATAGCCTACATGGTCATTAAATGTGAACAAAAATATATTTTAAGGTTCCTCTAAAACATCCAACAAAAATTAAAAAAAAACTTATACCTTCTCTTCAGAGTTATGGATTCCATCCTTTCAGTTTTGCAAACCTTTCTGCTTTTTAAATTTTCAAGCAGATCAATTTTTAATAGATCGCAGAATCCGTTCCAACCATTTATTTTACAAACACATTATTGAGTGCAACATTGTGGATTCAATGTAAGTAATCTAACAATGTCAATACATTGAAATCATCAACGCTGCACACAATGATGCATTTGTTAATCCCAAACTATATCTCTCTCTGAGATAGAACTTAGAAGCAGATTTACATGTTTAACAGCGAATAAACATTACAAATTGTCAATTTGTACAGTACAGCTGAAAGATACGCCCGTTTGAGACTGTAGTACTACTTAGTGTTTTTGTAGTACAATTTGGTTATAATTTTGAGTGGATTGTGGTAAGGTTTGTTTCCTATTTTAATACAGATGCACATGGTCTTCCCTTTTCTACACACAATATGTTTTCGAATGGAGATTCTAAAACATGATAAAAAAATCTACTTTCGTTTGCATGTTAAAAATAATAATATGAATTTGTTTTATCCTATTTTAACAATTATATAGGAAAGTATTATATAGAAAAGTGTGATATTATAAAAACATTCAATTATTCATATATTTATAAAACTTATAATTATTTAAAATATGATAATATAAATTTTGTTTAATCATATTTTAATAATTATAAAGATATTATACAAATATTTAATTATTCATATATTTATAAAATTTATAATTATTAAAATAAATAGTAATTTAAGCCATGCCTTGAGATTGTAACCTTGGTCTTATGCTCCACGATTGCAATTTAATATCCTTTCTTATAGTTCTACTTAATAGCTCTGCTTAATAGATAAGGGTGGCTACTTCTCGTTAATGTCCCATCCTTGGCCGCCATTCACGACTATCTATATCTAATTTGTTGATTTTGTATATACAAAGGGATCAGATTGCTTGACTTCCAAAACTGATTATTTATTTTTATATTTCATAATTTTACAATTAGTATATATATGTTAGAGATATTTATGTAAAAAGAGAGGAGTTATCATTCTATATAATTTTAAATTTGTGAAATAAATAAAATAGATCTGAAAAAATGATATGTTTTACATAAATTTATTATAGATATATATTTATTAATTTAAAATAAGAATAAATTTATATATTTATTAATTTAAAATAAGAAATAAATATATAAAAATATAATAAGATGAATTGATATAATATTTTAATTAATTACTAATTTAAAATGAGAAATTAATATATGAAAATATAATATAGGGTCTTTGTCTATTATTTATAATAAATAATAGTTATGAGAACTCGGAGCTATTTTAAAACACCTTTTCACATGAACATAATTAGGTAAGGGTGACCCAATGTCTCAATTTAGAAATTAAGAAAATAATAGATAAAGGCTAACATGTGTTTCATAAATTACCTATTCCATAAATTTAATACATTCATCTTCCTCTTCTTCTTTGTATGGTCATGTTTCCTCTCATTCCTTTGCTTTTCTTATGTGTTTATGTTTTGTTTCTTCTCGGGGGCCTCTTATATTTGTTTGTTTCTTTGGCCTCTGTTGTTTTCTCTATGGAGGCATACTCAGTGGTCTCACTTAATGTTTTCTAGACAAATTCAGTGGCATGCCGAATCCATCCTTTTCTATTTAGTGGACCCTTCTTCCCTCTTTCTCTCTTCTTCGATGCTTGAGCCTATGATTGTTGCTTGTTGCATGGTTTCTTGGTCAACTTGTATGCCAATGGGTTTCTAATTCAATATTGGGATGTCTATATATATCAAGTTGTCTATAAGCATTTCAATAAGAAAAATGAGGACGATTGCAATAGAATTCAAGTCTAAGCACATTTCATATTGTTAAATTTTTACTATTAAGGACTTACATCAATTTTTAAAATGGAATTCAAGTCTTTCGAGTCGTCAATTGTGGTCTACTTTAGGTTTCTTCTATCTATCTTTACCCCATCCACAAAAATATCTAATAATGTTATCAAGGATGCGAGGGACATAAATACATCAACAAGTCAACTCAAGGTAAATATCATAAACCCCACCCCTTTATTTTGTGCATGGTTAAATTATGAATGTTATGTGTTTCATTTCATTTATGGTATTGTACATGCTTGCTATTATTTACGACATTGTTTTCTTTATTAAAAACATTGTCTTTACTATGTTTCTCTGACATGGATGTCATAGCCCTAGCTTATTACCTTAATTATATGGTTATTATAATAAGGTCATATAAAATTTAAAAAATAGAGATTGTATGTATAACTGTGGACAATAAATATGTAGAGAGGAGGTTAGTCTTGTGTTAGTCCAGGAAATAAAACTTAAATAAACACATTAAAATTCTAACACTTTTAGCCTAGACATTAGGGAGAGCATAGGTGACAAGCATGCATATGAAAATAAAATTAAAAAATAAAAGTTTTTTTTTTTTTTTTTTTTTACCTTCTTTGTAGCTCTAAATGGCTTTTTGAATGGCTTGCTTAGCTTGTGCATCAAGAAGTCTTTGACAATGAAGCTTGCTTGGCTCCTCTCCTTGGCACCTTAGCTTTGATTGCTTGGCTTAAGATCTGGGCATGGTAACATTACTTGTATGAGGCTTATGGATTAAATCTTGTATAATAACTCTACAATATCCAAGCTTAAAAATGAAGGGGTATGGCCTTGTATTTATAGTCTCAATAATTAACTCTCACCCAAGGTGAGTTAAGGTTGAATTTAAACATGGAATGGGTTCAAATTAACCTAGGTGTGTTGAGACTAACTTTGGTTGAGTTAATATTTGTCATGTAATTATGATTTTCAATTACTAGGCATGGCTCTCAAATTAGATATTTTGAGATATTTTGGAAGAGTTTGACAACTCATAAAGGCAATGATGAAAAGACATGATATTTTGATTTTTTATAATTTCTATTTTTAGATATTCATTAATTGCAAATTGATAATTCAACTAACATTTAATCTTGTTTAATTAGATGATTGAATTTGATTAGCATTTTAACTCTTTCAAAATTTTATTAAGTTTCTCGCTTAATGGGTCCATAAGTCAAATTGACAGTTGTTATGTCATAAGGTGATTAGAGATGAATCTGTGAGAGGTTATTGTTGCATATGGGGTAGTCTCCTAAATAGTTATGCCTCAACATGATTATGAGCATTGATGAATGATGCATGAATAAATTTGAGATGTTTAGAGCTTCATAGTCTTAATTTACAATGGTTGGTAGGAATAATTTAAAGTCCAGTCAAAAGCCAGTTGTGGCCAGAATTAGGTGTCTATAGTTTACCCCTATTTGGGAAGGCATTACAAGCCATAGGCACAATAATGTCTTCTCAAAGAATGAAGAGATCTTGTATGCCTAATGCTTCAATGATGATGGATGAACTCTGGATGCTCCCTCGAGGGAGTGGGTGATAAATAAGGTCGATGATCAATCCCTCAAAAGAAGGAAATGATGAGACCAAAATGATGTGATAAAAAATGTAAAATGGGGTGGAAAAAATTGATTTACCCATAAACGGTTATAATTAGTGGCATAGTGAGCTGCCCTGAGTGGACAGATAAATAAGATGATTTGCCCAAAGATGGTTATAATCATCAGCATATAAAGAAAATGATTTTCCCAAAGGTAGTTATAATCAGTAGCCAAAGGATAAGGGTAACAAGACAATGATTTTCCCAAAGGTGTTTATAATTATGAAAAGAGAAAACAATAATTTTTCCATAGGTCATTATAATCATTGGCAGGATAAAAATATGCCACAATTGGGCAGATAAAGATAATGATTTGTCCAAAGGTGGTTATAGTCATCATCACAATGAAAACATGCCCCTATTGGGCAAATGAATGATAATGATGTCTGAAGGTGGTTATAAGCATTTACATCCAGATGGATCGAAATACAATGATTTGCCCATAAGTAGTTATAATCATTGGCTTTGTAGGTAGAATGATAGACAATGATTTTCTCAAAGGCAATTGCAATCATTGATAGAATGATATAAATAATATGGAAAATTGGAATAGGAGGATGATAACTGAAAACCGTACTCATGGAGTAAGAGTATGCTGGTACAAAGGATAAAAATGAATTTGGGAAACCTATGAGTATGGAGATGCACGTCCTAATTAGCAAGGATTAAAATTATTTCATGATTATTTAATCTGTATAAGGGAATTATTTGGAAATATCAGGTGTTTTTTAGTTGCCAAGGAGAAGTGCTACAGTCGTATTGCTTGTAAAATTTTTTGAGCTGAGTTTTGTTATAGCACATGATGGTAGACATCATGATATAAAACACCATGAGAACTTAACCAAAATATGCATAAAGACTGACACGTGATCCAATAAACAATAAAAAATAATGCACCAATGATAAAAACCATGATGACAATGTTAATTTATGAATATGGATGGACTTAAGTATAATGCACAAGGAAACACCCAATGAATGTAGATATACTAAGTCAAGGCACAACAATGAAAGAAAACAAACTGGTAAACAAACAAACAAATAGAAAGAGAAAAATCTTAGAAATGAAAAAGAAAAATATAAAAAAACAAAACAATGAGAATAAAATAAAACAAACACAAAAAATGGTTAGTCATAATGTGAGTGCAAATAGAGAATAAAGAAGATGACAAACATTGCCCTTAGAGTATAGGAGACAACAAAATAAGCAAAAAAAATGGGAGAATAGAATAAAATGAAGGGGTAGTCGAGCTAACCCTAGATGCACTATAAAAGTGGACATTGCTTACATAATTCCATGGATGTAAGATCCAACATAAACTTCAAGGCAAATGTAGTTCTACTAAAATATGGGATAGAAGAAAATGATGACAGAAAAATGTGATGGATGTTGTATAGCAATATGGGAATGAACTTGTAAAATGACAAGAACGTTTAAATGATTGCTCACAAAATGATGAGAGCATAAAATTGAAGGCCAATAAAAATGGGGAAACTAAATGACTAGTGATTTCTTGTGAAATAACTAAGGGTCACATAATCCTTAAGGCAAAGAAGTGGTTGACATGGTAATTTTAGGATTTTCTAGTTCATTTTCAATTATTTTTAGAATTTTTGAAGCAAATCAACTTGATAAATGATTATGAGCTATTAAACGGCCAACTCACAAAAAAATGAGAAAATTCAAACTTAAATTGCTCAAAAAATGATGAGAGCATGGAAAATGGGTGACTGAACTGACGTCAATGTGAATCGAGCACTGCCTACATAGTCCTAGGATGGAACTTCAAGTCACTATAGTCTGCCCTTCAGTAGATAAATCTGACTAGGTATCAAGAAGTTCGCAAATTAGGCAAATGGCATAGTATGACATAGGAATGACAAGGTGGGATGTCAAGACATGATAAAGATGTTGTTCCTAATTTGCTTATAGGTGGTTATAATTAGGACACAATGACATAGGTCAATGATACTAATGTGCCCAAAGGCAATCATAATTAGTAGCACAAAATGGAACACTGATTTATCCAAAGATGATTATAATCGTATTGGTCCAAAATACTACCTCTATCTAGAATACTAAATTAACCATCGAAACTTGGTCTAGATCCCCTTATTGAAGGTGGCTGAATAACCCATGCAAAGGAACCAAGGTCAAAGGGGTTGGGTAGGGAGGGTAAAAATAAATTTGGTCAATAGGAAAGGTATGGTAGAATTATATAGGGTATGATACAAAAAAGTTTATCGATATTATGGTAAAATAGAAACATGCCTCATAAAAAATACTTTAGTTCTCTCAAGTGAAGTAACACTTGAGGTGTATGATGTTCATCGACTCATCAAGTTCATCTTCATCTGGTGTAGCAAGCTTGTATACTTTAGAGCCGTAATTTGCAATAATGTTATAGGGGCATTATTTGTCTCAATTTTTGCTTGTTTCTATTTAAAGAAGTAAGAAACTAGTAATAAGGGTGTGGTAGAAGAACCTATTTTTTTGTGTATGCATGATCCAAATGATTGTGAAGAGCTCCTCTTTATCTTGGGAAGATAAGAAAACACTCATGAAATGGGTTGTTAGATGGGTAGCAAGGTGGATTTCCTAGCATGAGATAGATCCAAGAAGTGTGAGGTTACTAGGAGGCTGTCAATCCACACTCTTAAAATAGTTAAGTTAAAAGAAATGGAAATAAAGTACTTACATCAAATGACATAAAATATTGAAAGTAAATGCAAGAAAAAATAAATGCTTGATAAAAATAAAATAGACTAATTAAGGAAATAACAGGTCAATACTAATGCTAAATAGGTCAAGTAAGGTTCAAAAAATAGGTGAGGTATCTATGAATAAGAAGGAACACATAAAATGGAATCTAGCTAAGGGGAGGTGGGTGGAAATAACTTGTTGTTATTTCCTACCATAGTGACTATTGATGATTAAGCTGACCGTCGATGGTTGGGTGATCGTCAATGATTATGTTGGCCATCGACAGTTGGGTGACCATCGACAGTTGAAGGTGACTGTCAGCGGTTGAGGTGACTGTTGATGATTCCTTTAGATTCTAATAGTGTTCAGAAAAGGGTCTAATGTAGATTACAAAAAGGGGTCAGTAAGTGTTTTGGGATCTGGTCAAGGTATAGGGCTTAGGAGATAAGATGTAGAAGGTCTGATGTAGGTAGGGAAGTAAAAAACAAAACAAATAGAACTTAAAATATAAAATGTACCTAGTTTGTTGTTTGATGGTTAATGGCTGATCTTAGAGCAATTTTGGTAGAGTAAAGGTGTTTTGTCTTAAGAATACTTTTTCTAGAGGTTCAGGTCTCTATTATAGTTGTTAAGTTACTAGAAGGGGGGCCTACTGGTTGATAGCTTGATCACCTGTGTGCTATAATGCTTGATTATGAATGCTTGGATTATTAAAAACTTGAATCCTTTTCACCTCTTATTCCCCTCCTTTTATAGGCAAAGAGAGATGGAGGTAGAAGGTTTCATAGGAGGTTTGGTTGGTTGTTGTGATGCATTAGCTTACTATCTATATTAAATTTTGGTGTGTTAGCTTGCACATAGTTTGAGTTGTTTTTGGCCAGATAGGGAAAGGACCTGACTGTCAATGGTTAGGGTGATTATCAGCGGTCAAGGTGATCATTGACAGTCAAGTGTTGAAGGTTAAGTGGGGTAAAATGGTGGGTTTGGTCAGTTGGTTAAACTGACCATAATTAGGCTTGGTTAGGGGTTAAAGGGTCAAATTGGTCCCAAGGGGGTCCTAAGGTGGTCTAGGGGATTTTGTGACATTTAGAACTATAGTGTGTAGAATTTTGGTGTCTATATTTTGCTCCTTTTTTTATGTAGCTTTGAATTAACAAGCTACAAAATAAAAATGAATCATTGGTTGAAGGTCTAGTTGCCCACATATGGGAGGAGGTGTTCCCCCTCAAATTAGGAGTTGATGAGGTGAAACCAAAATTGAGTCAGGGTTTGACAAGTGGTTTATGGTGAGTCATGATTTTGGTGACAATGGTGGTTGGGCATTTGAAGTGAAAACATGCTCACATAATATGACTAAGTGTGATAGCTAAGATCATGCATAGACTAAGTTTTCATGGTTGGTAAATAATAAGGTTGGTACTAAAAAGACAAGTGACAAGTGGATTTCATGATCGTATGTGACGGTTAGGCTACACTTGTAAATGCAAGTCTCCTAGACAAGGTTAGTGTTTTCATGGGTATTTAAGGTAGGAAGTACTCTCATAAAAAACATAAATGGTCTGGTGTGCACCAAGTGGTGAAAATTTAAATTTTCAACATGGTAAGGTTGGTTGGTGTGATCAAAAGGACTAAGGCAAAGGCATCTCAAAATGTGTTACAGTTTAGGCCAAAATGGCCAATGTCAAGGTGGATGTGTTCAGATGGTTGGTTGGTTGGATAGGGTGTTCTCTAATGGTTCATGATTGGTTTGTAGAAAAGGTGGTCTTTGAAAGGTGGCACTAAGGTGTTGGTGCCAAAAGTGTAAAAAGGTGGGTTTCTTGACCATCAATGGTTAGGGGTCCCAAAATCGATCATCGATAGTCACCTTAACCATTGACAATCAGGGGGAAATCCTAAAACCATAGAAGATAAAAAGTAAAAATGAAGGGTCATTTTCACTTTGGCTCTTTTGACTCTCATGACTCTCAGTGACTTGGCATTTTGGATGACAATGATGATGAGGCAATTGATTGTTGAGTGGGTGGTTGCTGATTGGTGTGAGATTTATGATGAGTTGAGGTAGTGTGAGATTAAGGATGCAGGATGGATGAGTACGTGTTTGGGTAGTGAGACGTGGGATTCTACCTTGATGAATGTCCAATAATGAGTTAGGTACTACATTTAATTGTTAGATTAGTAAATTTTAGTTATTACTTAGTTGAATTTTGTTAGTTTATTGTTGGTTTGTGGGGGGATATGGGGTTTCAACTTAGGTTTTAGTTAGGTTGTGATTTTTTAAATTTAGCAGGTGAAAATCAAAATTCAAGGGGTATGGTTGGAGGTAGGGTTAAAGACAAATTTAGGGTATTTATTTTTCTAGATAAATGTGTTTTGGGTAGGTTTTAGGAAGGTAAGGTTGGGTATTTACCATCGACAATCACACACAGTGACCATCGGTGGTCATAGTGACTGTTGGCAGTCGAGTGAATGATGAATTGTTTAATAAAGAACAAAGTAAATGTGTGGGTTTTAAAATATTTTTAGCATTTAAAATGCTAAGGGTAGGATTGGAATAGGTTGATGTAAGTTGATTTAGTTTGATAAAGAGGTTGATTTAGGTTGATAAAGAGGTTGCTTTAGGTTGATAAAGAGGTTGATTTTTCTAGGTCAGTGGGTCACTTTGGTGAGTGGATAGGTAGGCACCTTAAGAGGGTTGACACTAGATGGAAATAGTAGAATAAGAGGGGCCAGTGGTAGTGGTGCCCCAGGGGCATAGTTTTATGATATGATATGTGTAGATGTACATGATTTTGATATCGGCCTACAAACTGATGCAATAAGATGTATAATTTTGAGAGAGACAGATGCACATGATTATATGTACTATTTGATGTTGATAAGACATGATGTATATGATGAGATGATAAATATATTTGATTTTTTGGTTCATGGTTCATGGTTTTGGTTTTGACATTTATGGTTATGATTATGCTTATGAGATGTAGACTCACTAGCTTAGGCATGTGATGATTATGGATAATGATTTGTTTTATGCATGATTATGGTGTTTATGATTATGGTTATATGGTGATGATGTTTTGATTATGGATGTGATGTTATAATGATGTGATGTTTATATTTTATATTTATTTTGTTGATGATAACACATAAAGTAAGTTTAAATAACAAAACTAGATGTGTGAAAAGAAATGAATATCACGAGACATATGTGTAAGTGCATACATGAACCAATTATGAGAGGATAAGAAGGAGGCATGATGTTTCTTAGTTAGTAAAGACTAAACAAAAATGAAGTTAGATTGGATTAATAAACATAAGCCCTTTGAATGCTTTGCATTAGCATGCATTAGTTGATAAAAAGGTGTCTTGATCACATTGTGTCAAATAAGCTCAAAGTCCCTTGATTTGTGATAGGTGATAAAGGGGAGATAGGTGATAGGTGATGTGAAGGGGAGTGTAACCTCCTTGTGGGTTGGATTTTCCCTTTTGTAGGTGACCTAAAAACCATAATATACAAGTCCATGTTTGAATTCAAGGTGTAGACTGATCGATGTAGGAAGTCTACTAATGCTATATATGAAAGCTGACTGCAACTTTATTGGGATAACTTGTTCTAATTTTGATATAAGGGATTTTTATTACTTTGTTATGATAGGTTTTGAAGTTGATCGATGCAGGAAGATTCAAGTTATTGCTTTGAAAAATTTGACTTAGCCATCCTTCAAGGGAGTGGTCCAAGTTTGGAGTTTGTTTGTTTTGGTAGTTGTACTTCAAGGGTGCAATCTATCTTTTTAAGAAATTTAGAGTTTGGGTGGCTATCCTTCAAGGGAGTAGTCTAAATGCTAGAGATGTTTGACCCAAGTGATACTTAGCTATCCCAAATTGTTTTGATGCTAGATTTGACATGGAAAATTCTATGTAGGCTTAGAGGTTTACATTTATGAGAGTGAAACCTAGAGCATAAGAGGTTAATGATAGGTGAAAAGGGTGGTTTTGAGAGTCAATGACCATGGGATTCCATCCTATTAGAGATGAAAAGTATCCATAAGAACCATGCCCTGGGTAGAGCCATGGTACCCATATTTAGGATTAGGTTATGACTATGATGGGTAATCACATGGTTCTATGTTGTAATTGATTATCCTCAAAGGAGATAGGATGAATGTGTGAAGAAGGTGAAGAATATTGTAAATCAAGGGATGAGCTTAAGTTAAACAAAGGTGAGTTTGATCCTTGTTTAACAAAAGAAAGGATGTAGATGTGAATCATTGAGAGGCTCAAGTTTTAGTTTGCCTTCAAGAGAGGAAAAACAATAAGCTCCTAATCCATACTTGTGGGTTATTATGTAGCATCCAAGCTAATTTAAAGAAAACTTGCCTCACTTGCTTTTATTCATATTAATCACATGTTAATTTTAATTTAGGATGAGGTCTCTGATGTTTAATTCTCATTCTTTTAGGTGTTTGTTGCAGGTTCACTTGACTCATTCTTGATAGACATGAAGATGGTTAAGCACTATTAGGCAGTGCTCATCAAGTAACTCAAGTCACGATAGATGCTCTTGATGATATTCACTCTCAAAAATGATGTCTTGCAAAGATATGCAAAGAAAGGGAATCTAAAATTCTAGAGGTAAGATAACCTCTACTCTGAAGACCAGATAGAAAGGGGTATCACCCCTAAAGGTTCAAATGCTAGTGCAATAAGCCCATAAAGAAAAAATGGATGTGCAAGTTCCAATCCTGACCAGAAGCATTGACCACCTTAGTTAACATTTTATTGAGGGTTTTTTTAGGGGCTTCCACTTGTCCATTTGATTGTGGACAATAAGGTGAGGAAAAGCTTAACTTGATGTCAAATGCATCATAAAGACCTTGGACTTGCTTATTTTTAAAAGATTTGTCATTATCGATGATTGATGAAGATGGTGATGATGATGGAGTGGTGCCACTGTGAGGAATGAGCATTGATTTCTCCAATGAGATTTAGTCCCCATTTTGAGAAGGGCCAAAAGTTTTTAGATACTAAAAGGCCATGGCTGGCATGTGATGTAAATTAGTGTGTTGTTGACTTTTAACACACTTCTTTACATAATCACAATAGTCTTGATTTAGGGTGGGCAAATAGTAGCCAAGGTAAAGGATACATTCAGTGATAGCTAGACCACTAAAGTGTCCCTCATAGATTCCATCATGCATTTCCTTGATAGCATGGGAAGCTTCATGACTATAAAGGCAATGAAGAAGGATGCCATCAAATCCATGTTTGTAAAAGATTCCCCTTAATATGGTGTAACGAGAGGTAATCTAAACAAAGGATCTTCAGGCATTCTTAGAGAGGTTGGGAGGAATGATGCTGAGGTTGAGGTAGTTGCAAGTTTGCTCATACCAAGTGTCTGATGGAGATGCCTCCACACTACAAATGGTAAATAGGTCAGATTGGATATAAGAGGGTGTGATAAAATGATGAATGGTGATAAACTATTTAGAATTGGGAGGCTGAGATGGGATTTGGGAAGCAAGGGAAGCCATTGTATCCACAAATTTGTTGGTAGATCATGGAATAGATTGGATAAGGTAATGATAAAATGATGTTAAGAGTACATCTATTAGTTGTTTATAATTTTTTAAGACATCATTCTTACATTGGTAGGATCCATTAACCTAGTTGACTACAAGTTAGGAATTGCCAAAGACATTGATCATCTTAACTCCCAAGGCTAGAGTGGTTTGGAGACCTATTACTAGGGATTCATACTCATCCATATTGTTGGTATACTCAATATTAAGTTTGAAAGAGAGAGGAAGACGTTCACCATCAAGGGGAATGGTAATAAATTTGACACCCACACCTTATTGACACTTTGAGCCATCAAAAAACATGGTCATTTGGTAGGTAATGTACTCTTGAGAAAGAGTCATAATGGACTCATTTGGGAATACAAGAGGAAGGGGTTGGTTTTCTGGTAAAGGAGTTTTAGCCAATTAATCAATAATTACTTATCCTTTAATCAACTTCTACTAGAATAACTTAAGGTTAAACTCAGCTAGAAGCATGCGCCACTTAGCCATACGCTGGTTTTGGTATGGTTTAGAGTGCATTTACTTGAGTGGGTTGGTGATGAAAAAGGTTTTGTGATTGAGGAGGTAATGATGAAGTTTGAAAGCCACGAAGACTAAATCAAGGAAAAGTTTCTTTGTATGGTGTACCGAGTCTCATACGCTATAAATATTTGACTTATATAGTAAATAACTTGTTTTTTTATTTTATTCATCACAGTGAACAAGCATTGCCCCTAAGAAATGGTTAGTGTTAGAGATATAAAGGTAGAAGGGTTGGTCCTCTTTGGGAGGGATAAGAATGGGTGGAGAAAAAAGGTTTTCTTTAAGTGAATCAAAGGCTTTTTGGTAGTCCTTATTCCACTTAAAAGATGTATATTTCTGGATAAGATGGTGAAAAGGTTGGCATTTATTCGATAACTGAGAGATGAAGCAACAAAATGAATTGGAGATTTCCCTGTAGGATACAAAGTTGCTTAAGGTGGGTTGGAGGTGGCATCTCTAGGATTTCTATGAATTTGGTAGGGTCTATTTTGATTCTTCAAATAGAGATGATAAAGCCAAGAAGCTTTCCCAATAGGACCCCAAAAACACATTTCTTGGGGTTGAGTTGGACATGGAAATGGATTAGGCACTTAAAGATAATTTTGAGAATGTATAGATGATATTTTCTATGTTTGGATTTCCCAAGGAGGTCATCTACATAGTCTTCTATGATTTTATGGATGAGATCATGGAATATGTAGGTCATCGTACACTCGTAGGTTACTCTACTATTTTTCAGACCAAATGACATGACCCTATAATGAAAGGTCCATAAAGGGGTGATGAAATAATTCTTATGCTGATATTCAATGGAAATAAAGATCTAATTAAATCCCAAGAAACCATCAATGAGAGACAACATCTCATGGCCAGTTGTAAGATCAACAAGTTGGTTGATGCTAGGTAAGGGGAAGTCATCCTTCAGATAAGCAAGGTTGAGGTCATGAAAGTCAATACAGAGGTGAAGTCCTCATGTGGTTTTGGTGATGGAAAAAATATTGGAAGCCCATTGGGGATAGTCAGTGGGTTGAATGAAATTGATGGATAAGAGGTACTGAAGCTCTTCTTTGACTAGAAGGGCGATATAAGGGTGCATCTTGTGAAGATTTTATCTAATAGGATTAGCATCAAGATGGATGACAATGTTGTGGAGAGTGATAAAAGGGTTGATTTTGGGCATATCCTAATAGGACCAATAAAATTATATGCTTCAATCATGAAGGAAGGGTAATCTTGTTGCTCCATGAAATCTAAAGATTGACCAATATTTATGATGTGAGGGTTATCTTGAGTACCCAAGTTGACATCGATAGTGGATTCATTCAACATGGGTTGGTTCTTAAGAAGAATGGATTTGTGGATAGAATAATCCCCTACACCAAGATAAATGAGAATGGAATCATCATCTTGATATTAGATGGTGTGGATGGTAGGAGAATCATTTTATACCATTTCAAGATGAATCAGAGGAAAATTTTATTTTGGTTGCCCTTTTAATAGGCTAGGGGGCCTAAACTAATGATATTGACTAAAAAAAGTTAGGAGGGATCATTTTGAAATCCTTATATTTTGAAGGAGATGGAGTTGGTGAGGATAGGATGTATTCCTCAATGGTGGCGATGGGTTTGGGTGAATTAGTGGGTTCTTTTAGTGGGATGAAACCTAGGCCAAATAGATCATAAGGTTTCTGAGTTTTGATGAAAGGTAACTCATGGGGTCTATGTTTATAATGGTCAAGGCCAAATCCCTTCTAGGCACACCTATGAATATATAATCTATTTTTTTTTGGTTTGTCCAAATAGGAGAAATTATAGGTAAATGGTTGGATAGAAGAGGTCGTGGAGGAAGCAGGAAGTGGATGATCAAGTCCCCCATAGATGAAGTTGGTTTAGTGGTTGGGAAGCCTGAAAGGGATGATGGTTTTGATATTAGGGTCATATTTGGGGTCATGGTCAAGGTTCTCATACTCTTGAGTAGTAAGGAAGGCATCCAAGGCCAAAATATGATACTCTCCTAGTGAGAGACATTGGAACATAGGTTCTAAGGGGTCCTCTATGGGGATTTAAGAAGAAGGGATATATGGTCTAGTTGAATCTTCATCGATAGTAGGGGTTGATATGTCATGTTTTAAGATGTGAAAGGACTTGGGTTATATTGTATGGTGATGACCTACCCTCATGTTCAAACCTGACACATTGATGCAAGGTGGAAGGGACATAACTCATGGAGAAAATCTAAGGGCATCCAAGCAAACTATTATATTGGGGCTTGCCTTCTATGATATAGAAGAGCTATAAAAGTATGTGAGGTCCCAAGTGAATGTGGAGGATGACTATTTCAAAGGTTGTGGCCATAGTATCATTAAAGGAGTGGAGGATCGTAGTGTTTTTTGACATGATATTCTTTGGAAACTATAATTGGTCATAAGTATGAGAGGAGATAATATTAATACTATCTCCTCCATCAATCATCACCCTTTTGATGTAGGTTTAATTGATGTATGTAGTGATAAAGAGAGGTGGATCAGGATCTTCAAGATGAATAAAAGGTATTTTTGAATCCTTAAATGTGATAAGGGTGGAAAGTCGAAGAGCTCTGATAAAGGCTGCAAGAGGTCGAGTGTATTGGGTTGAACCTATATGGATTGCAGGGATTTTATAAATGATTGACGATGATGGGGTGAGGTGTTTATCAGTTTTTATAGGCTCATCTTCATTAGGTTTTGGTGAATCTACTTTAGAACTACTCATTAGATAGATTCAAAAGGGTTAGAGGGAGAGGCACCCAAAATATATATTTTGGGTTTTGGTAAAGGTAAAAGTAAAGGTGAAGTTTTTTGAATTTGGTCGAAAGGTTGAGGGGTGGAAGGATATGTCCATATAATGGACACTTTGGCCTTTCCCTTATCCTTTCATTGGGCTTGAGATTGGGTGACCATATGGATAATGTGGATGAGGGGAAGTGTTGGGATAGAAGGATGCTTTTGTTCCTCCTCTCTCTTGGGTGAGAGTGTGGGAGTAGGTAAGTGTTGGAAAGGTTCATTTGGTGGTTGTGTTGATGATGGGATGGAGAGAGGTTCATTAGATAGTAGATCATCCTCATTGCATAAGGTATGGATAAGTTCTTAGAGAGATTTATAGTTCTCCATGTTGTGTCCAAGTGTCGTATGGTATGAATAGATAAATGCCATCAAAGCAAGATGGTTTGGGTTTTGAAGGGTCAAAGGGTCTGATAGGTGGTAGGTTTAAGAGAATCAATTTACAACAACCTTTGTAATATGGTCAAATAAAATTTGAATAAAGATGTTGAGGGTGATGGGTTTGGTTGGGGTTGTTTGGTGTTGGATGGTTTTGAGGTGGAGGATTTAAATGTGAAAGATTTGGAGGTGGATGATTGAGAAGATGAAGGTTTGGAAATAGGTGGGAAGGTGGAGGTAGATAGTTTGGTTAAAAACGATGCAGAGGTTCATGTTTTGGGAAGGGTAGGTAAAGGTAAAATGAAAGGAGGAAGTTTAGTTTAGGTAGTTTTGGGAGGGTTCACCTTCTTGAGAGAAGGATGAGATCCTAAGATGGAAGAAGGATGGGGTCCCAAGTTATAAGGTAAGAGAGAAAGGGGTGGTATGGTTCTGGTTCTAGGTGGGAGTTTGGGTGGTTCCACGTTCTTGGTTGGTGTGGTTAAGGATTTATTTAGTAGACTAGATGGGTTGAAATCCAACTTCAAAGATGGGTGGGTAAGGCTAGGAGTAGGAAGTATCCGTAGGTTATTTATAGGTTTGATTAATAAGGTGTAAGGGGATTTGATAATTTTAGATGGAAGTGGTTTGGATGGTTCTTCCATGGTTTTGGAGGGAGAGGTGTTAGATGAAGGGATTAAGGTGATGATAGGTTTAATGGTGGATGTAAGTGAGGTTGAAGGTTCATGTTTGTTTTGATAGGGGAGCTGAAGATGGTGCCAAAAGGTGGCTCGATCCAAAATGGGTTGAGAGGAGAATTCTAGTCTTTGGACTATTCTAGAGAAGGGTTTGTAAATTAGTTTGGTTCCTTGGGCATCAGATTCAAAGATTAGGCCCATAGGTTGAAGTAAAGAGATGGTTTATTCACCCTTGTCTTTGATGAAAGGTTCCAAGATTTGGGAGGATGGTTCCTCCATAGAGCGAGTGGGTACATTGATCTCTCCTTGTGGAATGGTTTCTAAAGAGAGAGTAGGTGATTCCATGATGGGGGAGGAAGGTATGATGTCAATGGTTAACTCCTTTGGTGTTTATATCAAAGGCGAGGTGGGTAAGTCTGTTATCTCCTCAAGTAAAGGAGAGGAGGTGGTTGCTTCCTTTGTTTGGGTATCCAAAGGAATGAAGGGTACTTCTACCCCTTCATTAAGTGGAGTAGAGGATGAGATAGTTGAGGTAATGGTTTCCTCAATGATAGGTTCACTGATAATTACATTGATCGTATAGACCTCATGAGCATGAGGTGATTCTAGTTTTTTATCATCATGATTGGTAGTAAGGGATGATTGGGGAAAGGTTGTTGAAAGATGATGAGTGACTGATTTGAGGGTGTATTAAGATTATATAATGTTAGTTATCCCTTATCAATCAAGTTTTGGACAATGTTCTTAAATGTGTTAAACCTACTAACGTCATGTCCAATGGCATGGTGGAAGGCACATAGATCATTGTCATTGTGCCAACTAGGCATAGGGTGAGAAGTCTCAAATTATAGAAGAGGTTTGATGGGGGGAAGTTGTATGATGTTGGATTTGAGTAAATTGTCCAAAATTAAAGCATATGACTCTCATAAAGGAGTGTATTGTTTTGGGGTAGCCTAGTTTTGATTTTAGGTTTGTTGATTTGAAGAGTTAGAGGAATTGGTTTTGTTGGGTTAGGTTGGTTGATAACTAGAGGTGGGGTAGTTTTAAGAATAACCATGTTTATGGTTTCCTTTGGTTTGGTGTTGGGGTATTTAGATTGGTTGGTGGTTTTGGATGGGGAAGGGTCATTGGATTTGAAGATAGATTTATTATTTCTTAGTTTCAACTTCCCCTCGTCAATGGATTTGATTTCTAGTTTATGTGCCATGGTTAAATCCTCATCAAAAGTTCTAAAGGTTTGTACCTGTAGAGTAGGGGACATATGTTTGCAATAAGACCAATAGAAAATTTCAATCAACTTAGGTTGGGGTAAAGATAAAGAGAGCTGGTTGATAATACCTCTCTATCATGCTATAAAATCAATAATTGATTCATCATCAAATTACTTGATGGAGTAGAGGTCGGTAATAGAGAGCTTATTAGATATATTTATTGAGAAGTGGTCTAAAAAGGTTTGGGCAAGTTGGGAAAAATAAAAGATGGAGTGCTTGGTGAGATAAGTATACCAATCCAATGCTGGTTTAGGTAAAGACATAGGAAAGGTGCAAAGGAGAAGGGCATCATCATAGGAAATCAAGCAACAAGAATGCCAAAATGCTCTTAAGTTTTGTTGGGGGTCCTCTTTGCTTTGAAACTTAGAAAATTTGGGTAATTCCCATTGAGGAGGGTAAGGTAGAATAAAGATGGATGGATGAAGAGGTTAATTATAGATTTGGTCATAATATAGGAGGTTGTGAGCCCCAAAGATACATGACTCTAGGTTGGTCATTTTGTCCATCAATAGTTTGACCAAATATGTTTGGGGTTGGGGAGTCCCATAATTGGATGGTAAGTTTTGTTGAGGTTGGGTGGATGTAATATATGGATAATTGGAAAAGGTTGAGAGGATACCACATGTTGGTATGTGGTTATCGAGGGTTGGGATGATGCTACATAAAGGTTAATGGGCACAAAATATTGGGTAGAAGGTGTTATATATCCTTGTGGATTAGGAACATAGTGTGGGTAAGGTGTCATATGTATTTATTGAGGGGTTGATATGAGTTGGTTTGTAGGTATGAATGGGTTGGTAGTTTGGGGAATTGATATGGATTGGGTTAGAGGTATGGATGAGTTAGTGGGTTCGAGGTGAGTGGTGACTCTTGTACTGACAAGTGGAAGGGTAAAAGGTATAAAAAACACCACATTTTGAAGAGGGGTGGAGATTGGTAGGTTGGAAGTGATGAGGGGAATAGTGGAAATATGGGTAAAAGGTATCCCCATGATTGATGGGGTTTGGGTAACTAAAGGTAAGGTTATTCCTATGTTGGAGTTGTTGGTTGGTGTAGGGGGTGTTTGGTTATTAGTTGTATTGTTTGATTGGGTTTGGGTGGATGAATTAGGTGGATTATTAGTGGAGGAAGAGGCTTGATTGGTCATATTTTGGGTGGAGGTAGTGGCAACCATAAGATGGGAAGGTATTCCATAAGGTGGATCTATAGGAGGAACCGAAGTAGGGGTACAATGAGATAAGGTGTTAAGGTAGTGTTGGAGGGCCATAGAGTTATTATCAAGGAAGGTGGTGAAATACACATGACCTTAGGAAACTATCTGAGGTATGGTAAGGGGTAGAAGGATGGGGATAAGCCTCAACATCTGAGGTATACTCCATGGAGGAAGAAGAAGAGGACGGTGGTTCTTAGTTGGTTAGTTCCTCAACTATTGTCTAGTAAAATCCATATGAGAAATAAAGAGGAATAAAGGAAAGGTCACAACTCAAACACAAAGCAAACAAAAGAAAAAGATCTCAAGGCAATCGAACATATGCTAAAGTGCGTTTAAAATCCTAGGATATATTTTATCTTGCTTTTGGCTTATGCCTTCGAAGGTGTGAAGAAGAAGTTGGTTTGTAGAATAGGTACTAGAAGGAAGTATATGATTAGTTTTAGGTGTTCAAGGATTTAAAAAGGATCTATATTGGAAATTAATACATGGCTTGGTATTGGGGCCTACCCCCTCACTTCACACACCATAGCGATAAGGGTGTTGGGTTCTTAGCTAGTATATACCGATTTATAGAGTTTAGACTCAGCCAAAGAGTTGAGTTTTGGTTATCTTCTTGGTAATGACCTCTAAGCAAGATAGACAAAAGGTGAAGGTGATCCGCTAGGAGATTAAACCCTAGTCAGGACTTATATCAATTTTTTTGATGTTTAATTGGTATAAGTGGTTTGGTATAGTGTGTGATAAAGAAGTGAAACTATGATTGATTACTTTGATTTAATTTTAACTATGTGTGCTAAACATGTAAGCAATCAATGTATTCTGGTCTCATCGGATGCACCAAAATATTTCTCTCAATTTTTGCTTGTTTATATTTAAATAAAAAGCAAGAAACTAGTAATAAGGGTGTGGTAGAAGAACCTATTTGTTTGTGCACGTGTGATATAGATGATTGTGAAGAGATCCTCTTTGTATTGGGAAGAATGACATGTAGATAAGAAAACACTCATGAAAAGGGGTTGTTATATGGGTAGCAAGGTGGATTACTTAGAGTGACCTAGATCCAAGAAGCATGAGCTTACTAGGAGGCTATCAGTCCACACTCTTAAAACAATTAAGTTTAAATAAATGGAAATAAAGTACTTGCATCAAATGATATAAAATATTAAAAGTAAATGTAAGAAGAAATGAATGCTTGATAAAATAAAAATAAACTAATTATGAAAATAATGGGCCAAACTAATGTTAAGTAGGTCAGGTGGTGTTATGAAAATAGGTGAGGTCTCTGTGAATAGGTAGGAACACAAAAAATGGAATTTCACAGAGGGTAGGTGGGTGGAAATAACTTATTTTTATTTCCTACCATAGTGACCATTGATGGTCAGAGTGACCATTGACAATAAGGGTGACCATCGATAGTTAAGCGTACCATTGGTAGTTGGGTGATCATCAATGGTTGAAGGTGACCATTGATGGTTCCTATAGGTTCTAAAAGTGTTCAAAAAAGGGTCTGATGTAGATTATGGAAAGGGGTTAGTAAGTGGTTTGGGATCTGGTCAAGGTCTGGGGGTTAGGAGATAAGATGTAAAAGATCTGATGCAGGTAGGGAAGTCACAAATTAAACAAATAAAACCTGAAATACAAAATGTACCTAGTTTTTTGCTTGATGGATGATAGTCGATCTTAGAGCAATTTTGGCATAGTAATGGTGCTTTACCTCAAGATTAATTTTGGCAAAGGTTTGGGTCTATTTTAGTTATTGAGTTGCTGGAAGGGAAACCTGCTAGTTGATAGCCTGATCACCTATGTGTTATAATGCTTGATTATGGATGCTTAGATTGTTAAAAACCTAGATCCCTTTCACCTCCTACTCCCCTCTTTTTATAGGAAAAGAGAGATGGAGGTAGAAGGTTCCATAGGAAGTTTGGTTGGTACTTGTGACACATTGGCTTTCCATCTATATTAAATTTTGGTGTTTTAGCTTTCCATTTTGGCTTTCCATCTATATTAAATTAAGGTAGACCAGGAATTTTTGTGACATTTGGAACTATAGTGTGTAGAATTTTGGTATCTACAAGCATATCCAATTGGATTTGAACTTTCCCTTCTTCTTCATCTTGAGTGTGGTGTTCTTTTGGTTTTTTTGAGAACAAGATCCCTAAACTCAAATTGTCTATGTTTGATCCACTGGTTATAGTGGCCATGGAGTCTATTATGGTATGCTTGAAGGTTGTTGATAGTGGCCATGCATTTATCATCAATTAACTCTAGCTCTTATGGGTGAGCTACTCGGTAATCATCATCATCCAAAACATGTTTTGATGAGATGCATAAAGAAGGTAACTTGACCTCAATGGGAAGGATGGCTATAGTGCCATAAACCAGGGAATATGGAGTGGCTCCTTTTGGGTTATGGTAATTAGTGTGATATGCCCAGAGGGCATGAAATATTTGGAGGTGCCAATCATGACCAACACCATTGACAATATTTTTAAGGATGTTAACAATGGTTTTATTAGATGTTTTTGCCTAGCTATTACCTTGTGGGTAATATGTGGTAGAAAAATGTTGAGTAATGTTGTACTTGACACAAAGCATTTTAACATCCTTGTTTTTAAATGATCTACCATTATCAAATATAATGTTAGATGGGATACCATAGTGGAAGATGTGATGATTGAAGATGAATTTGGAAATTTGTTTTCTAGTCATGTAAGTGAGGGGTATAACTTTAACCCATTTAGTAAAATATTCGATAGTGGTAAGGATGTGTTTATGGCCATCAAATGAGGTTGGGTTAATCTTCCCAATGAGATCAAGTCCCCATGTAGCAAATGACCATGGATTAACCATTGTTTTTAGTGTTTTAACCTGGGCATGAATCAAATTGGCATGCCTTTGACACTTGTCACATATTTTAACATACATAGTTGCATTTGCATCTATAGTTGGCCAATAATAATTGATACATAGGAGATTTTTGGCTAGGATGGACCCACTGATGTGGGCTCTACATATTATTTCATGAACTTTGCATATCACTAATGTTGATTCTGTTGAATTTAAATAATGAATCAAATTTCCATTAAAGCTTCGATGGTAAATGGTTGGTCCAAGTAAGGTATAATGTGTGGCCTAATGGGTAAAGGCCTTTTGTTATTTGCATGATAGGTCTAGTGGAATAATATGATCATGAAGGTAGATAAAGAGTTTTGAATACCATATAGAGCTAGGAACAACAATATCATAGATCATTGTAATGGTTGAAGGTTTAGGAGCTGGCATTAGAATATTTTCAATGATAAATTAATATTTTTTTGCCTTGTTGATTGTGGTAGATCAAAGAGCCAATGGTGGCCATGGCATCTATTATTATGTTACTATCCTGTAGTAGGTATTCAAGCTGTATGTCAGTAATATGTTATTTGAGAGTGACAATCATGGCCTTATATGGCACCAACTTATCATATTTAGTCTAAAAGTGGTCTGTAACTTGATTGATGATTAACTAAGAATCACCATAAACCTTTACATGATGAATATTCCATTATACTGCCTGACAAATCCTTGTAATGAGTGTTTCAATTTTAACCATGTTGTTGATACAAAGAAAGCTGATATATAATGAGTTAGGGATAATATCTCCCTATGGTGTAATAAACAAGAGGCCTACCCTCGATCCATGTGATGTGAATAATCCATCAAAATCTAGCTTCTAGTGTTTCTCCTCAAGAGGTGTTTCACTGATGGTCATGACGGACTCATCTAAGAATTGAAAGGTTAGAGGTTTGATATCTGTAAGGGATGATTCTACAAGCTGATCTGTAAAAAATTATCCATTGATAGATTTTTGGTTGATGTATTCGATCTCAAACTCACTCAGAAGCATGATCCATTAACCATGCAACCTTATAAAGTTATCTTGGATAATAGATACTTAAGCGGATATAATTTGAAAATAACCATGGTCTTGTTGTTTAGCATGTAATGTCACAACTTCTAGGTTGTGAAGACCATAGATAAACATGATTTTTCTATGGGAGTATGGTTGTGTTCATATGTGACCACTATACAACTTAAATAGTACATGACATGTTCTTTTCCATTGTCATCATGCTAAGCTAGAAGTGCCCCTAGGGCTTTGCTCATGGTAGATAAGTATAGTAGGATTGGATTTCCTAGCATAGGTGGTAAAAAAATAGGTAGATTGGTAAGATATCCCTTTAGGTACTGAAAAGCTTTCTAAAATTATTCATTCCAATGAATTGTGACACCCTTCTTTAAGAAGTGTGTAAATGGATGGAATTTATCAGCTAACTGAGAAGTGAAGTGTCTAATAGACTTAATATTTCCTTACAAACTATAGAGCTATTTCAAATTAGAAGGTGGGGACATCTCGATAATGGTTTATACTTTGGCAGGGTCAACTTTAATAACTTAATGAGAGATGATGAAACCTAATAAATTTATTGAAGTAACTTCAAAAGCACACTTATTAAGATTGAGTCTGACCTTGTATTCATTCAGCCTCTCAAATATTTTCTATAGTGCAGCTGCATAGTTGGCCTTGATCTTTGATTTACCCAATATGTCATCAACATAGTTTTCAACAATGTCATGTATCATATCATGAAATATGACAGTAATGACTCTTTGGTATGTGGCCCCAGTGTTCTTGATACCAAATGGCATAACCTAATAACAAAAATTTCCCCATGGAGTGGTGAATTTTTTCTTATGTTGGTCTTCTGGTGCAATCCAAATTTGGTTTTACCCTAAAAATCCATCCATTAGTGAAAGGATTTTGTACCCAATTATGGATTCAACTATCATGTCAATGTTTGGCAGAGGAAAGTCATCTTTGGGGTAGGCCTTATTTATATCTCTAAAATCAATTTAGATTCTAATTCCTTCTATCTTCCTGCTAATTAACACAACATTTGAGATCCACTCTAAGTAGTCGATCGGTCGAATACATCTTGTTTCTAAGAGTTTTTCCAATTCTTTCTTTACTAATACCATAATGTAAGGATGTATCTTGCATAATTTTTACTTCACAGGTTTAGCATCAAGATGTACAACAAGGTGGTATACAACCAAGGCAAGGTCCAAACCTGGCATATTTGAGTAGGCCCAAGAAAAGATGTTAACAAATTCCCTCAAAAGGGCTGTAAATATTTCACATTATTCCTCAGTGAGGGATGCACCTAACTTGATCTATTTTGGGTTGTCTAGAGTCTTCATGTTGAATTTAATAGTGTTTTTTATGAGGAGAGTCGAACCATCTATTAGAATGGTTGGAAATGATTTGAATTGGCCTACAACTACACACTCCTCTATTTGGACTAGCTCTTCAAGTTATCTTAAACAAGATGAATTAGAATCTCCCAATGGTAGGGATGGCCATGTGACAAATACTATTGGAAACTCTTGAATAATTCAATCAAAGGCATGTTGTTCTTGAGGAACTTAACTTAGACCAAAAAGCAAGTTCATCATTGGTGGTCTCTTGAGCTATGTTTGAGGAAAGATGAACACCCCCATCTAATGGTGCTTGAAACAAGTTTTCACAAGAAGATTGGCCTTTCTCTTTACTTTTACCTTGGTCTAAAAGTTCCTCAAATAGGTTTCCACTGTGGGACCTCAATTTTTTGTTTATTTTTTTGTGGCTAAGGGTGTTCACCCACTATCTAAAATAGGCTACATGATATAGTTTGATAGAGAACCCTTGTTTGTGGTCTCTCAATAGAATATTGTCTCTTAAGCCTAAAAAATTGTAAAAGTCCTCATCATCCTCAAAATCATCTATATGTACTGTGGATTCTTGTTGGTCCTAGGGTATAAGTTAAGGGTAATAAAGAGGAAGTGGATTATTAAGAATAAATAGGGTAAGGGTAAAAATGGCATGAGTGTCAAATAGATTGGAATTGGCAAGGTATTTGTAAATGTTATGATCAAACTCTACTTCACTACTGACATCATCATCACTAGTTATTGGCATTGGAACACAAAAAAGATATGTGGGGTCACCCCTTGGTGGTTTAAATTTGATAACATAGGTTCCTTTGTACTGAGTGATAGAAATTGGCTCAAGTGTAACCTACTATTCTGACCTGAGACCTCCTCCTACATAGGCTTGATTCTCCATAATCTTGTTAGGAATATGATACTTGGAATTTATGTAACAATCAGTCAATTTATCATTGTATAACCATGTTTCATCATTTGCAAGTGGGTCCTCTTTTTGGCTAGTGGTCCGTGTGAAAATGATAGGAGGTGGACTATGAAGTTTGCCCTTTCCTTTTCTTTGCCACTCCATGTAAGGTGACTCAGTTTGATGTATTCTATAATACTTGGGTTTTTGTAGAAGTTTGGCAATATAAAACATATCATGGGCCAAATATTCTTTTGGGCCATTGACCAAAAAGGTAAAATGATTAGATAATTTAGGTGGTGGCATATGGGAAGATGAATCAAGGCTATTTGGATCTATGAAATTGGCCTCTGGTAAATCAACAAGTATTTATTTGCCTTTGTCTCTTTTGGGAACCAAATCTAAGCCAAAATGGTAATTATAGATTTCATACTCAACCTCTAAATGTTTGCAATGTTTGTAGGGCTGAAAATCTCCATTGATGATGACCTCCATGCTGGAATGAGAGAACTTGAGACACTAGTGCAATGTTGAAGGGATTGCATGAATTTCATGGATCTAAGGTCTACCCAAAAGCAAATTGTATGATAAATTAAGGTCTAATACATGGCATAATATATCATGGGTCAAGGGCCCAATAATAATTGGCAAGTTGATGGTGCCTTGTGATTCTCATGCTTCATTATCATAGACCTTAATAGTGATCATTTCTAGCTGTAGATAAGCTATTTTGTATCCAAGATGCTTACTAAGCTTCAGATACATAATATTTAGGCTTGATCCATTGTCTATAAGGACACATTTTAGTTTATGCCACATTATGACAACTTCAATATACAACAAATTATTATGGAGAGGGCCAAGAGATGACATATCATTTTGGTTGAAGTTCAACTATTGGCCTAGGGCTAGATGTCCAATGAAATCTTGAAATTTGTTTTGGGTTATGTAATTTGGGACTTGAGATTGGCCTAGGAATTTTGTTAGGATGTTCTTGTGGATAGTAGACGTATGCAACAAATCCAGGATGGAGATTTGTGCAGGTATATTCTAAAGTTATTCCACAATATTGAACATCTTTTCCTTCACAATAATATATGGATTGTTCCTAGCCATAATGGTGGGTTAGATTGGTTCATTAGCAAATGGTTGTGGGCTAGGAAAGGTAATATTTGACCACCGAATTATGATTTCATAATCAGATTAGATACAAGACTATTGTTGCTATAAAATGATAATGGAGGGGGGCATACAGGATAAGTCTTTATTTTTAGTACACTTTTTTGTGGTCATGGGGTAATGATGAATTATCAATATAAGGTAACAAAATAGTAATCCCTGGTTATTGGTGTGCCTATTTGTGGTCCCAAGTCAAGGAAGGATTATTGGTATAGATGGGTTGATTGGAATTATTTACCAACATTCCTTTTTGTTAGCACTTGGTCTTGGATTAATGGTGATGGTGGAAATGTGACCTCCTAAAATATGACCTACAACTTTGGTGTAGTCATGTGTAACTGCATGGTACATTCGTTGGTTATTAGAATCATTTTGTCCTTAGTTGCTTCCATTCAGTTGATGTTATTATTGTTTCTACTGGTATTATTTTTATTATCTCTACTATTGATACTATTTTTATTGTTGCTTTGGCCTTTGTTGTTATTATTGATATTGGTGATTATTATTGTTATGTTGTAGAAAAAGGTTCTAGTAAATACCCAAGATTTGATTAGATGTAGATTCTCTATTATCCAATGTAATTTCCTCATTTTCCAACATATTTTCAATAAGGTGTTTGATCTGCACACAATAACATAGATTATATCCATGAACATGATGATATTCATAGAACTCATTTTCTCTATACCAGTCTAGATTCATAATACCCTTGAGATAGTGCTTTAAAATTGGCCAACTAATTAGATTAGAAGCTGTTAGCTTGAAAAATATGGATTCAACAAGTTCTTAGAGGTAGCTAAAGACTCGATGAGTAGGCACATTTTTCCTTGGAGGAGGGGTTTTCAAAGGTAATGGTTGCTACATTTGTTGAGCTAGTCTAGGTTTCTATAAAGGCCATGCTTGTTGAATGGGTTGCTAATGAAGAATAAGTTGCATTTGTGACATTGGTTGAGTAGATGGTGTTTGTAGCATTTATACATGACATAATTTGGTTACTTGATTTATAACAACATTCTTGTTGTAGTTGAATTGTTTAGATTTTTCATAATTACTGGCCTGGGCTGGTGATGATGCTTGTGCTTGGATTTGGTTTTGGTTTTGATTTTGGTCTATTCCTTGGTTTTGGTTCTAAATTTGGTTTGATGAGGTACGATTGATAATACATTTATTAATGAGGGACCTTTCAATTATCCAACCTTTATTGATGATATCTTTAAAAGTGTGTGCATACTGAAGTTCTAGAGGATAGGATATCTCTTTATGCAATTTTTTTAAAACATAATGACCAATTATTTGTTTAGTAAGTTATGAGTGAAATAACTAGTAAGTGCTCTCCATTGCTGTAGATAGCTTGAGAAACTTTTACCAACCTTATGTTTGGCTTGGGTCAAATATACCAATGAAATCTCATGTTCAAGATTGTAAGAGAAATGTTGCACAAATTTATTCGAGAGGTCATCAAATTCAGATACCAAATTCTTTGGCAATTTTAAGAACCACTCCAAAGCCTATCTTATTAGACTCTATGGAAATATAATAAGTAATTAAATATCACTGTAAGCCACTAGTTATAAATCAATAAAGAATTATGTCAAATGGGCCTTAGGGTCCCCTTTACCCTTGTATTTGTCAAATTTTGATGGTTTGTATCCTAGAAGAAATAATATTTGTTGATACTCCATGTTGAATAGATATGAACACATGTCATCTAACTTGAACTTCTTGATTTGTTTCTCTACTTGAATGGTGATAATAACATCCTTCAGTTGCTACGGTTCTTGTGCCAAGAGACTAGATGGAATATTCATCTGAGGTGGAGACTAGGCAGTTAAAGGTGGATACCTTGATTGGGGTATAATGGAGGAATGATTTGCTATGGAATTGTTAGGTTAGGGAACTAACCAGGAATATGATTTCATAGATTAGGATGTGAATTTTGAAATTACACGCATTGTGGTGTGATATTCTAGTTTAGATTCAGTATATAGGGCTGATTTTGAGGCAATTATGACTATAATGGAAAGATATGGATCTGGGTGAAGTACTGTGTCTCTTGAGGTTGAGTAGGGACTTGTTGACAAATAGTCAAACCTAGATGAATAAGGGGAACTTATTTTGAACTAGGACCCTATATTTGGATATGTGGCACATTTGGAATGAAAGTCAATTGTTGCCTGATTGGTACTTGTAGACCAATGGTACCTCTTTATTGCATGAACACTTATTGTGAATTAAATGCTTGTTAGATTTTTGACATTTTTTGTTTAAAAATGGACATATGTTTCTAATTAGAGAACATTTTTGATTATAAATTCATGTTGTTTTATGATTGTTAAAGTACACTTATCACTACCTCTCAAGGTAGAACATTGGTTTCCCCCTATTGAGCTAGTGGAATGTTTTGTCTTTGCTACAATGGTATACTAGAATATTACTGTTGTTGTGAAATGTTAGTCATCACCTATTAAGTTGGAGTAGCATTTGTCATGTTTTATTGAGGAAATTAACAAGTTGGTGCCTTATTACTTAAACCTTATGGTTGCATGCTTGAAGAAGTAGCTTGTTAAAGATTAGAGGTAACTTGTTATGGTCTGGATGTAGGAGTTCCTACCCGCTATTATTTTGAACCACTCATGGTATTGACTAAAGTCACTTGTAGACTATTTTTTAATGTAGTTAAACCACTTTGACTTGGATTGGATGACACTTACATATTATCCATTGTGTTTGGCACATTATTCTGTGTAGAAGTAGTAGATACTTCTTCAATAGTTGGGATTGTAGATAGGATTATAAAGCAAGTTAGTCAAGCATTAGTCCATAAACAATGCAACATGCATAAAGAAATAACTAACCAAGCCTATCTATTCCTATGGGAATTAGAAAGGATAAAAAGAAACAAATGAAATAAAGCAATCACCACATTACCTTGCCAAATGGATTCACCATACCTATGTGGCTCAAAAACATGTTCTCCATTGATCAAACATCCTTGTCTTTGTCAAAAATGGTGGTAAGATCCTCCAATGCCTCAAGAACATTTTGCAAAACCTAGGCTCTTGATGTGAAATCACTAAACTAGCCTATCAATGAAGCTTTGTGGAAACAATTTAACATTATAACTTTGCAATGTTCAAGTTTTGGAGATGTTTGAGTATAATAACCTTGCACCAAAATAGATTATAAATGATTTCCATGGCATCTCTATTTATATATTTTTGAGATTGGTCAGGATCAACCTCAACCATCCATCTCAAAATTGAGATCTGTGGTTGAGAATAATCCTAATATTTGGAATTAAATCCATAATTATCCTCAAGATGACCTTGGAAGAAGAGGTATTGAAGAGGCATGGGTGACCCATAATATTGATATTTTATGCACTTATGGCTTGATGGATGCCACCCCATAGATGATATCACTAGGTGATGCAGATAATAAGAATCAAATTTCAAAAAGAAATATTCAACAAATCTCATGGAAAATCCACTTAAGCTCTTGATTTGGATTAATTATCATTAAACAAGGTTAATCAACATTTGTGCGATTATTTAAAAATTGGCCCTCAATTAATCAAAATGGTCAGAATGTCATATTACTAGGTCATAATTTGACTCAGGAAGAATTAGAAAGTGACGCTAGATGCGTTGGAATCATATTCCCAAGTAGGATGTTGCTAACAACAAATAAAAAAGGTACATGATGTGTACTAATGAATTAGAAGAAAAGAGTGATCCATAACACTAAATGGTGAAATGGTCATTTTGACTCAAAATGATCTGATCAAAGTTAACTGACACATAAAATACATTGCCCTATTTAGGGATACTTTGACCTAAAATGGCACTTGTAAATGACAAGTTTGATTCATTTAGGATGTTTTATGGATTTTGACCTAAAATGTGCATTTGAGTGCAATTTGAGTAAGATTGACAATTTCAACACAAATGGTGTTAGGAATTGGATGTATACATTTTGCCCCTATTTGAGAAGGCATAGTGAGACATTCAGGCAAAGCAACATCTTTTAAAATAAAAGAGTTGTCAATAAGAAATTAGAATATACCCATGATGTCCCCTTGAGAGGGCATACTAGGATGAAAGAGTAGGATGAACTCTTAAAAAGAGAGATAAAGTGAGAGATTAACCCCAATAATAGATCACATCTAGATGAGCTAATAATTGTATTTGTGATTACCATCAATGATCAAAATATAATTAGAGGTATAATAGGCCCTAGAGATGAGGGGAATGGGAAAGATACAATACATAAATGTAAGTGACACATTATAAATGTACCCAATTTAAGAGTACAAGTTGTACGCTTATGACATTGATCAATATCAAGACAAGTTACACACTAAAATATTGTTATCATGGGATTTAATGTGGATAGATTGGAATTAGAGGAAAAGGGAGAATTTTTTGCTTCAGGAAGGGAAACACCATTAGAATGGGGTCTCTAAAGAGAAGATAATAATAAGTGCTCCAGTAGAGTAGATGTGATCATGATAAAATAGTTGTGCCCCAGTAGGGGAAATTTTGATCATTAATAAATAATAAAGAATGATTTTACCCCTATAGAGCTAATTTGATTCGATCAGTGTTTAAATGTTGTGCCCTAGCATGTGCAATTGGAAATTTAAATAGATCAAGGATATAACCCAAAAGATAGGTTAAAAGTGAGCAAGTGCAAACATACATACGATAGTGTAATGGCTTAGAAATATATATAAAACCAAGCATATGACAATACACAAAGTGATGAGAGAAATAAAAATAAGAATGGAGATAGCTGAGCTAACCTCAATAGAAATTGAGCACTGCCTACATAGTTCCATGGAATCATGTCCCAACATGAACTTTAGGCTAATGTAGTTAACCCAAGTTAGGGAGAGAATGGAAGGAAGCATGATTAAAAATGACCAAGAATTTATTATACTTACAATGTATGCAAAGATATGCATGTCTAAGCATAGACAAAGAAGCCTAAAATGCATGTTACCTAAATGCCTAATTCCATATCATGAGCCTAAGTTTTGTAAAGTGTTCTTGAGAATTATTTATTGGAGCTGATGTTGATGTTAAGACATTGAGACCTGAGCACAAAGTGATTGATATAAAAAAATAAATCAGGCATCATAAGTATGAATAACTTAGAATGCCATAAGATTCTAACTACGTTGAGCCAGTTCAAATGTGAATATCTATAACTATGGATAATGGTAAAACAATGACCAAAACCAGAGTTATAATGATTTACATTTAAACAAAAAAGCAAAAGACAAAGAAAAAGATAAACATAAATGAACCTAACTTGAAATCAAGATATGATTGATCAAGACTTAAGTAGGAATAAAAAATATTTAAAAATAAAAGGCAAGAACATCTTAATGAGATGAGACTAAGATATGAATAATTAAGATCCATGTGGACCATGAAGGCATTATCGAACACAAAAGAGAAAAACAAAATAAAATAGAAAAAACCAAGACATCAATAATAATAAAATAAATAAAATGGCCCAAGAACAATGTAATAACATAGAATTAATATATGAACAATCAAGATCCACGTGAATCATCAAGATGTTTTGAAACACAAAAGAGATAAGCAAAAAAAAAACAAGGAAACATAAGACCAAGATGAGACAAGAAGTAAGAAAAAGAGAAAAGGAGAGGTGTGAAAGCACAAAAAAACACCAAAAAAACATAACAAACCACCAATAAAATCAAATAAACACACACAAATAAAAACTAAGTTAGTGCGGTTTAAAGACAAACATTCATGTATGTGCGGTAGAGGCATTACTTTCCACCACATCATAAGAAAGAACAATGATAGAAAATTAGGGGAAGAGAAGAAAAGGAAGGGGTTGGTTGAGCTGACTCTAGATGTATAAGACAAGTGGATGCTACCTACATATTTCCATAGATGCATGTTCTAACATGAACTTCAGGCTAAATGTAGTTCTCCTAGGAAATGGGATAGAAGGAAAATGATGATCAAACTAGCATGATTAATGTTATAAAAGAATATGGAAGATATGAAAAATAAATGAGAATGGTCTGGTAAACAAGAAGCTGATGAGATGAGAAATAATGATCTTACAAAATGGAAAATACATGGGATAAGATAAAATGAACTAGTGTTTATGTGCTTGCAAAATGGTAAGAGCATTCTTTCTTAACAATTGCTCACAAAATGACAAGAGCATCCTATATTAATAGTTGCTCATAAAATGGTGAGAGCATCTAATATTAACAGTTGCTCACAAAATGGTAAGAGCATCCAAACTTAACAGTTGCTCACAAAATGATGAGAGTGTGGGATGGTGGAATGGGAATGTATAATATATAGAAGCGCGAGATAATGTTTTTGTTCTTTTGTGGATCATTTTATAATATTTTTGATATTTTCAAAGTATTTCTAATGTTTTTGGTGTTTTTGGGATAAAATATGCACAAGGTGGGACCATCTAGTCAAGGAGATGCACGTCCTGAGAGCAGAGGTTTCAATAAGATAGCTAAGCTGGCTGCAATGGCCCATGCTCACAAATTAGTGAGAGTGAGGATCTTGATAAAACAAGAAAGCAACAAAATACTTGTACTCTAAAGATGTGGATATTCACCTATCAGAAGTTTCACAAGATTGTCCTAGCTAAACCACTTTGTAGAACCATTGCTGAAGATGTTCATAATGCTTATGAGACATAATCCAGATCATGATTGGTCAAGGGATAAAAAGTGTTCTAGCTTATAACATGTCCTAGACATAACAAAGAATAAGCATCTTTGAAGAGAAAAATATAGAATGGGATGAAAAATGTGTTTAGAGTGCCAAGAGTTCAAAATCATTACCATTAGGATTCATGAAAAGTAGACCTAGGTAGTATAAAATGTGTTTAACGTGGGATAAAAGGGTGGGATAAAATTACGATAGCATAAGTTGCCCCCAAATCAGGGGTCTTATAGAAAATGGTTTAAAGTTGTTCATCCATAGAATCTCTTAAGGTGTATGATGTTCATGGGATCTAAAATTTCTTCACCATTAGGTTTAGCCAATCAATATGCTCCTAATCCATAGTTTGCCATGATAATGTATGGTCCTAACCAATTAGGCTGAAACTTGCCTTTCTTTTTGAGTTCAAAATTCATGTTCTTCTAGTTCTCTTTCAAAACTAGGTCACCAATCTCAAATTCTTGAGGGAGAATGCATTTGTTGTAGCTCATCCGTAATCTATTTTGATAGTCCTACAAGTTTTCTAGGTCATCCAAATGCTTACCATCAAGAATTTCTAGTTTTTGCAGCCATGAGGCTCTATAGTCTTCATCATCTTCAATGTGCTCCAGTGATATTCTTAATGATGGGATCTCAATCTTAACCAAGATAATAGATTCAGTGCCAAAAACAAGGGAGTACAGAGTAGCTCTAGTTGGGATGCAATGATTGGTTTTATAAGCTTCGAGGGTAGGAAAGAGTTACAAGTGCCAATTATGGCCAACATCATTGACAATCTTTTTAAAGATGGCTAGAATGGTTTTATTTGATGCCTCAGCTTGTCCATTTCCTTGTGGGTTATATGGAGTGGATTTCTTGTGCTTGATCTTGAATTTTTCATAAAGAGCTTTCACATCTTGGTTTACAAAGGATCCACCATTATCAGATATAAAATAGGTTGGGATGCTTATCAACAGATGATATGGTAATGAATGAATTTGGCTATTTGTTTCCTAGTAACATAAGTGAGAGGAATGGCCTCAATCCACTTGGTAAAGTACTCGATCATAGTCAAAATGTGCTTATGGCCATCTAAAGATGTTGGGTTGATTTTCCCAATGAGATCAAGACCCCATGTTGAGAATGACCATGGTGTTGTAATTGGCTGCAATGGTAAGGAAGGTGCATGTATCAAGTTGCAATGCTATTGATAAAGAACACACTTCTTTATAGAATTTCAAGCATTTGTCTCTATTTTGGGCCAATAATAACCTATTTTGAGAAGTTTCTTTTCTAGGACTACACCATTGGTATGGGCTCCACACATTCCTTCATGAACCTCTTTTAGTGCCATCTTGGATTCTCCCAAAGATAAACAATGAAGAAGCATTCCATCATAGCCTTTTTGATAAAGCATGTTTCCAAGGAGGATATAACATGTTAGGTGATGAAGGAAAAGTTTTTATTGGTTATTGGAAAGGTTGGAAGGAAAGACATGGGTATGCAAATAGTTATAAAAATATTTGTACCATGGTAGCTCAGGGGAGAGATTAGGATCAGCAATGGTGCATATCCTCTCTGAATATGATAAAATATGTATTAGCTGAAGAAGTTTTTCAATCAGGTTCTGATATGCTTTAGCACTATCATTCATTTGAATCATGGAACCAATTATTTCCATGGCATCGGTAGACCTATTGTTGACTCATGGAACTTACTCAAACTATAGAGATTTAAAATGTCTTTTAAAGTTATCAATAATTTGCTTGTAAGGGACAAGCTTATCATATCTTGTTTGATACTGATCAGTTGTCTGATTTATGATTAGCTATGAATATCCATATACCATTAAGATTTGAATATCCCACTGTAATGCAAGATAGATCCTTGCAACTAATGCCTCATATTTGGCCATATTATTTGTACACTAAAATTGTATATGGAAGGCTTTAGGGATCAAATCCCCTTGTGGCATTATCAAAAATATGCCATACCTAGATCCTCATGATGTGAAGGATCCATCAAAATAGAGTGTCCATTGCTTAGGATCTTGTGATGCTTATTTTATCATCATGATAGAATCATCTAAAAGGTCAAAGTTGAGAGGTTGAGTGGTTGTAATAGGAGCTTCTGCAAGTTGGTCCACAAGAATCTACCCTTTGATTGCCTTTTAATTTTGGTATTCAATATAAAAATCATTGAGAAGAATAATCCATCTAGCCATGCATCCTTGGAGAGATGATTTAGATAAGAGGAACTTAGAGGATCTACCTTGATGATAAAAAAAGTTTTGTAATTTAACATATAATGTCATAACTTTTGAGTGGCGAACACCATAGCTAAACATGCCTTCTCAATAGACATATAATTATGTTCATAGGTGACCAATGTGCATCTTAAATAATAAACCACGTGTTCCTTACCATGATCATCATGTTGAGCCAAAAGTGCCCCCAATGTATATTCCATGGCCAATATGTAAAGAAGTAGTGGCTTTCCTGGTGTTGGAGGGTGTAAGATCGGTGGATTGGCCAAGTATGTTTTAAGATTTACAAATTATATCTAACAATATTAATTCCACTGAAATGTCATCCCTTTATTTAAGAGATGGGTAAATGGGTGGAACTTGTTGGGTGAATATTATGTCATCAACTAACTGATGGCAAAATGGGGATATCAGCCACAGTATAAGGGAGATTTACACCGCGAAAAGGGTGGCTTTACCAGATCTAGATGAGGTAAATCTCTCCTCTCATCAAGGGGAGGTTCCCTATCAATATTTGCGTGCTATAAATATGTATATAATTAAGCAGAAAATAACACATGGGGGGGGGGGTAGGACAGCATCTACTTCTCTTTTTTCAAAAGTAATGTACGAAGGACAAAAGAGGAAAATCCCTGATCCAAAGCTAACAACACTCCTCTTCTTTCAGGAATGGTATCAAACGAAGAGCAAGAGATTACCTGAAATATCAGAAACACAAGAATGCTCATGCAAACACAGAGTCTTTCGTAGCTTCTTCACGAATCCGAAACAAGTACAACCGTAGAGTAAAGTGAAGCACAAAGTCTTCCCCTGAAACTACAAAGGATAAATGAATCTGAAAGATGAAAATAGCACAAAGTCTATCTCCCACCCTCTAGAAACGCCCTTAGATAATATCAACACATTCACTTTGCTTATTAAATCAGATAAACAAGAGGTTATCAGGAAAGAGTACATAAGAAACTATTTCCTAGATGACACAGATAACTTCAACACAAAGTCTGAAATCACTTGTTTCTCATTCATTTGACAAAATATGGTTTACAAATCTGAGCACAAATTCTCAAAAGTTGTTTCAATTTCAGTAGAGTGTTTGCTCTCAATTTTTCCAAGATGCTATTATAAATGAGGTCTCCACTATATATAGGGAGAAATTCCTCAAAAACAGAAAATAATAAAATATAAAATATCTTGGTCAAAGATGACTCATCTTTGACTTTTAGATATTTTCCAAAAATATAATATTCATAATTACATATTACAAAATTGCATGCATTCTGCACAAAACATAAATGCATAAGGATAGAAGAAGAGAGAAGGGGAGAGAGAGTGTCAATTCTTGCTGCCGGATTTCTTCAGATGAGCATCGTACATGGTGATTGATGCCTGAATTCCTATGCTGTCCGATGCAACTGCATTTTTGGAGACGACCCTTGATCTAATTAGTGCATCTTTCAATGCTGTGATGGCTTTAGAGTGGCCAGTTAACTTGGATTTTAAATTCTCCAAAGTCAACTGAGCATCCAGAACGCTGTCTACTGAAGTCATGGAGAAAGACGCACCTTTGAAATCCCTCTGGATCATCTCTTCAAAATTTTGAATCATTTCATCTGCTGGGAGGAACTGATGATCCTTAGAGGTCAAGTCGCAGGGCAACTCTTCTAATTTATTCAACAAGCTCAGGTCACTTTTATCACTAGCTTCTTTAAAAGCTTTGAGATCATCAATTAGATCTTTGAGTACCTGGATCCTGAAGATCATCGCCTCCTTGATCTCAACATATGAATCCTTGTTGGGGATGACACCGATAGATATCAGGGTACTCTTTTTTAGATCCTTCATTTCCTTCCATCTATCGAGATCTTTCTCCAAGCCATCAATCTCCTGAGAGGTATAAGAGACAAAACTGTCTACCTGAGCTTTCAACCTCTTCATTTTTCCTGTTCTTTTTGCAACCTTAGATAGCAGAGAGATTCCCTGATTATGCATCCTGTCAATATATTCCTCCATTACTTTTCCCTTCAAATAAGTCTTTTCAGCTTTCTGAATGACTGAATCATCCACAGAAAAGGCCTTTGGAGTTGTTGCTTCAGGTGGGATGGTGAATCTTCTAATTACTGTCGTTAATTGCTCAGCCTTGGCTTTATAAAAATCTTTCATCTCCTTTTCTTTGTAAAATTTTTGGACCATAATGTCCATTGCCGACTGAAGATCACTCTTCGCACCTTCGTGTGTAACCTTGCCAAGTTCAACACGAGAAAAGGAATAATTGCTCATTTCAAAACCCTCAAGGGTTGCGTCTTGTGGGGGTTTGGCAATTTCAAGAAATTTTTGCCCCTTTTCCTCGACTAACTTGGAGAGGATTTTCGGCTTCTTGGGAGCTTTTGTTTTGGCTGGTACTATCTTGCCGAAATTGAATTCTTCTGGGGAGATGGCCCTTTTCTTTCTCTTTGGTGTGAAAGTAGACATCCAAGGTGGGAGAGAAGTACCTATTGTAACAATAGTTGCCTCCGCCGGTGTCATGGTAGCGGCTTCCATGCTACTGGTGGTGACAGTAGTCATAGTTGGAGTGACCGACGAGACTGTTCCAACTGTTGATTCAGGATTAGGCACAGGGCTTGGTGGCAGGTTGAAAGATGGAGATGATAAACTTGGAATGGATGCAGAAGAGCGAGGTGAACCTGCTGAAGGATCTTGTGGATCACCAAAAACAACCTTGGAAGGGGAAGCGGCTCCGAAAGATGGAACGCTGATGGGAGAGATAGAAGAAGTGGGCAACGTAGGAGATTGAGGAGGAGGAGAGGAGCTCTGAATCGACCGCACTTGTCTCGTTGAGGTTGGAGACCCCATTGGTTGAGCTGCCTGTACCCCGGGACTTTGTTCTTTGGTTCCCTCGGCTGCTACCTCAGGCTCTTGTGCTGACCTAGTCTTCTTGGATACAAAGACGATCCTAGGCTTGTGAGGTCTAGAAGATGAAGGGACGTCGTCTTTGTTCTTGGTTCGGCTTTCTACCTTTCTCTTCATCTCTGCTTGGTATTCAGCCTCTGACCCTGTGATGAACTCTTTTAAGGTGATTCCATTTGCTGCCAACCAACTATTGGTGTTAGCCAATACTGGTTCAAATCTTTTCCTTAGAGAAGTCAACTCTTTTTGAGACCAGTTAATCGGAGGAAGAGGGGAACCGGCGACCTTGTCTGTTAGATATCTGCTGTTCATGATATTCCCATCGTCAATCAACCCTGAAGGGATCTCAGCAAGCTCGAGGTACTCTATTTGCTCTAGCGTGAGACGGCAATAGTTCATTTTTCTGACCTCTTCAGCCGTCCTCAAATCCACCCAGATGTCCTCAATCATGGGCTCGTGGAACTGAGTCTTCCTTCGGATTATCTCTCTGACTCCCCTGTAATCAAATTTTTCCCGCCTTTTGAATGATTTGATAGTAACCATCTGCATCTCTGTTTCCATAACCTTGGCTTTAGTCGATGTGGCAATGGAAAATCTGCCAATCTGGATAGGAAACTTGAAACCAGGTCTCTTAAGCTCCATCTGTTTTGAGTGCACGACGGCCAATTATCGGCAAAGCTCCATTAGGACCAACCTATCCGAAGGGAATCTAGGGAGCATATAAGGGTATCCTTGATAGAAACCCACCCGAAGATAAGAAAAAGCAGAGAACTGGAGGAACATGCAGCCAAAACTGTTCACTACTGTCCAAGCCTCGTCTGATATTCTTTTCTGTTCTAGTTGAGGATCGAAGAGACATAGAAATACGGCAAAGAATGCATCATTCACTCACCTGAAATAACGTGTTGACCCCTGAAGTGTCAGCTGTGGATAGTATGAATAGATCGGGGTGGTCTTCCTATCCCCCTCTGTTGTTAAACCCGGGAAAGATCGCATGGCAGCAACTATGTAGACTAGGTACGAGGTCATGTAGAATTTGGAGGAGGTTTGTACCCTAGTCAGCTGCTCATGAATAGTGTTGCTGATCTGTTCTCCCCAGAAGATGGCCTGTTTGCCTTGCAGGATGATCTTAATGAACGGATACATCCATTCATGGAATTGCGAAGAGGACGGGAGGCCCCGTACTCTGCTGAGGAGGGTGATTAAGTCACTAACTTCTTCAATAAAGTCGCTTCTGGGGAAGCTTTTCGGCCATCTGGATAGGCTGGCCCTTGGGGTTTTTAACCACTTATGGTTTATGACCCTCTTTTCCCTCTCGGGGTCTTTGTCATATTCCCTCTGCGCGTTCTCGAAGTCAATTTGGGTTACTTCGATGGCTGGTGGGCATAGAAAAACTTTGTCGATAAATTTGGGGTCCAACCGAATGATCATGCTGCCACTGGCATCTGAGACTGATCTGGTCTCTTTGTCATAGAAGTGCACGCATTGGAGGATGAACTCTGCATGATGGGCCGCTACTGGGAAGGCAGCCACCAGGTGGATGTTGCTCTTGATAATTCTCTTTATCCCAGTGCTGGGATTTGTTGCTTTGGTTCGTCCCAGGAATTCAGCCATATCTGCATGGCCGATCTCAGTGTCTCGAATGTCATCGACATTCGAGGTGATTGCCGTGAGCGGGAAGATGCCCTGGTATTTATACTTCATCACCTTCACCTTTGAAGGAGATGCTTCTATCATGGGGGATGATCCTGCTTGGACGGGAGCAGGCGTGCAGGAGCTTGCTGAAGGTGCTGCTGCCATAGTTGAAAGGAGAGTGAGAGAGAGGGAGAGCAATTTAAGTGACATAGGTTACAGGAAGTCACTTAAAAAGGCCAGGACGGGCAAAAGGGATGGAAAATAAGGAAGAAAAAGCTTGAAAAGGACAACCCAGAAAAATTCTGGAAGTTAGTTGAAAAAGGGAGGAAAATGCAGGGGCGGCGAAAATCGCCGCCCTTGCATGAGGAAAGCAGGGGCGGCAATTTTCACCGCCCTTGCATGAGGAAAGCAGGGGCGGCAATTTTCGTCACCCTTGCATGAGGAAAGCAGGGGCGGCAATTTTCGCTGCCCTTACATGAGGAAGACATAAAGAAAGTAAGGGCGGCGAAAATTGCTGCCCTTACATGAGGAAAGGCCGGGTGGAACGGCGGTAAGGAAATGCCGCCCTTACGAGGCCACGGGGTAGAGGAAAGAAAAGATAAAAATAAAAACAACAAGGAAACAGCTAAGCTAGGAAGAAGAGGAAAAAAAAAACAAAACTTAAAACAAACCCTACCTGGAAAATGCGCGCGCCACAAAGTTGGATCCGCGAGTTGGCACTTCGTAAAGTCGCTTGGAGCGCTCAGGTGCAAGAGGCAGGAGGGGAGGAGGAAGAAGTGAGAAGAAATGAGGCCCAAATCGGATTATATAGGGTGAAAAACCAACCCCAACAACCCGCCGTGCAGGGCCATTAATGCCTTGCATAGAAACCGAGACGTGCAGGGGCGGCAAAAATTGCCGCCCTTGCAGGAAAAATGCAGGGGCGGCAAAAATCGCCGCCCTTGCAGGAAAAAGAAAAACAAGGGAGACTAACTCCGGAAAGAGGAGAAAAAGAAAAAGGGGAAGGGGAAACTTGGTCTCGATGGGAAAGTAACCATTTCCCGATCTGATCAAGATGAAAAACTACTACGGAAATGCCTTAAAAAACAAACTTAGAGAGACAAGACGAAACAAACAAGTTTCGTGGGGGGGGTTGCTTCCAAAATGAGATAAGCTGGTTTTGGAAACAACAGCTGGCTCCTGTTGGGGAGCTTTCGCTTGATCGAAATGATTAGCAGAAGCAGAATCCAGTCTCTAAGTGCCTTCATCCAAGCCATTGGGCTACGGAGTCGAGCGAAAAAAGGAAAAAGAGGAAGAAAGACAGACAAAAAAGGAAGAACTGTACATATTTTACAAATGGACTCATCCAAGCTTCAAGGGTTGAAAAGCTTTAGATGCTGCCCATTGTGAGGTAGTGTAAACGGCGTTCCATCTTTATACTCTAGCAAAAAGCTGGCTTCGCCACAGAGCTGCCGAATGGTGAACGGACCCCTCCACAGGGAGTTAAATTTGCCGTGCATCCCTTTTGGTTCACGCCGCTTGTCCCATAACAAGACTTGATCTCCGACTTGGAACTCACGTGCTTTAGCTCTTTTATCAAAGAGTGCCTTCACCTGGTTTTGATGTTCCCTAATCCGATCTACCACCATAACTCGTTGTTCATTCAGCTCCATCAGAGACATGATACGCTTGTCAACTGAACTTTCAAAGGTCGAGTCTTCGATTGCTCTGGTTAACCTGAGTGGTGGTAGTTCAAGGGTGATGGGGATTTCTGCATTTCATCCATATAGGAGTTGGAAAGGTGACATACCTATAGCTCTTTTAGGTGTTATCCTGTCGGCCCATAAAGCATCATACAAAGCTTTGTGCCATATTCTCTGGTTGTCGTCCACCAACTTCCTGATGATGGTAACCAGGTTCCTGTTACTTGATTCTGCTTGTCCATTTCCCTGAGGGAAATAGTCTGAAGTGTGAGACAAGGTAATCCCATAGTGGAAATAGAATTGAGTGATTTCATGTGATGAAAAGTAGGCCGCATTATCTGTCACAATTTTTAGCGGAACCCCAAACCTAGAGATGATATTTTCTTTGAGGAAGATGCATACTACTTCAGATGTAGCATGTTTAGTTGGTTTGGCCTCCACCCACTTAGTAAAATAGTCTGTTGCGGTGAGGACATAATCATGTCCGGCACTTGAAGATGGGTTAATTGCACCAATGAAATCGATACCCCACTGCTGGAACGGTTCATCGATCACAACTGGCTTGAGGGGCAAAGCAGGTAGCTTAGGTTTTTCGATGAATTGCTGACACAGCTCACACTTACGCACCCATTTGTAAGCATCCTGAAAAAGCATAGGCCAAAAGTACCTTGCTCGTAGAATCTTGTGTGCCGTCACCGGTGCAGAGAAATGTCCTCCACAGGCCAAATTGTGGAAAGATTCTAAAAGTTTTTCTTGTTGAGCTTTATCAACACAACGAAGAAATGCCCCATCCAGGTTTCTCTTGTAAAGACTATGGTCCCATAGAACATAACCAACTGCTTTTAATTTAACATTCCATTTTTCTTTAAAAGAAAGATGAGGAGGGCATTCACCATATGTTAGGAAATAAGCAATGTTAGAAAACCACTCATCAGTAGTGGCGACAAAGAGAACTGTGGGCACGCTTTCGATATCTTGATCTTCATTTTTAAATTCCTCTAGAGTGTTGTTGGCGATCAATTGGCAAAGGCCCCGTCCCCGTATGAGCTTGGTTGGTTTGATGTCCAGATCAAATTTCTGAATTTTGGCAATCCAGTTACCCCTCTTTGTATCGAACTCTTGTTGAGTCAAAATAGATTTTATTGTTGTATCTGGTACGAGGACTTCAGTGTGAGAATTCAGGATATAAAACCTGAAATGCTTGACAGCTTTGACCACGGCGTATGCGTGTTTCTCCATAAGGGAATATTTCAACTCGTGATTTTTGAGTGGGCAGCTCATGAACGAAATAAGAGATTCTATATTTTCTGAATTGGGCTGAACCAAAATAGCTGATAGTGTATGCTCAGAGGCATAACTATATATTTTGAAACCTTTAGTATAGTCTGGACAGACCAAGATTGGTGCCCCTGCAATTGCTTCTTTAATTTCTTTGAACACTATTTTGCCCTCGACAGTCCACTTAAATGCAGCGTTGCTCTTCATCATGTTGACAATGTGACGGGTTTTCTCGGCAAATTTAGGAACAAATCTCCTAAAGAAATTGACCTTCCCAAAGAAAGAATGAACTGCGGTCTTGCTGGTAGGCAGAGTAAGTTCCTGAATGGATCTAACTCTTTTTGAATCAATTCTGATACCTTCTCGGGACACTATGTGTCTGAGAAGCTTCCCTTCAGTTACTCTGAAAACGGATTTCTTTGGGTTTAACGAGATGCCATTTTGACGACAGCGCTCTAGTACTCTTTGCAAATGGTGAACATGCTCAGAACGCTGTTTTGAAAATACCGTCAGATCATCTAAGTATACTACAATGAATTTTCCCATTATATCTTTGAAAGCAAGATCCATAGCCCTTTGAAAAGTAGCGCCTGCATTTATCAGACTGAAAGGCATCCTGCGGTAAGTGAAAGTACCCCAGGGTGTGGTGAATGCTGTCTTATGTTGATTTGCTTTTCCGACCTCCACTTGATTATAACCCAAAAAACCGTCAATCATTGATAACATTTCTAAACCTGTTACCATCTGTAGGACTTGATCCATAATGGGAAGGGGTAGTTATCTTTTAAGGACAACTGATTCAAGTTCTTGAAATCTACACAGATTCGAATCTCACCATTTTTATTTCTGATGGGTACTATGTTAGCAACCCATGTTGAGTGATGGATCAGAAAAATTATCCGAGCATCCAGCATCTTTTGTATCTTGGCTAAAATAGTATCTGAGATTTTTGGATTATACTGCCTGGATTTTTATTTATAAGGCACAGAGTTGGCTTTCAGGGGGATGTCATGATGGATGTCATGTGGCCTGAGAGATTTTAGGTCGTCATAAGAATAGGCCAACACGTCCCTATATTGACAGAGTAAACTAGCAAGCTCAAACCTTTCCTTGGAAGTGCAGCATTTCCCAATGTTTACCATCTTAGGGTCGTGCTTGGTTCCCAAGTTGATTTGATCAAAATCTGAAGAAGAGCTTGAATCTGTTCGTTGTTGTTTGATAAACCTGTCATGGTCATCGAACAGCTTCTCTAGGGAAACCAAACCTTTGGGAATTTTATTCCCCTTGAGCTGCAGCAAATCTTCACCTGTATGGGCCTGGGTTTCAGGGGTTAGTCCATACTCTCGGGGATTACTGCCTTCGAAACACAATTGTTTGAAAGTGTCTTTTTGCTCCAAGAAAGCGATGATTTGATCATTGTCATTAAATACTTGCCAGTGGTCAACATTGTCTGGTACACTTGGTCGGAAGACCAACTCAATAGTATACTTATCTCCCTTGAAATTAGGATGGAGAATCAGGAGAGTTGTAGAGACAGCTAATGCGTTTGCTCGATCATTGAATTCTCTCAGAATGGCAGAGATATTGAAGGCATCGAAATACTCAATATGATCCCATACCTGATTGTGATAATGGCGCAACCTCTCATTTTTGGTCTGATAGAGGTTCCTTATCTGACAGACTATCAACTCAGCATCTCCTTTAGCATGGAGTTTCCTTACGCCCTTTTCTTTGGCAACTTGTAGTCCGAGCAACAGGGATTCGTATTCGGCTGTGTTGTTAGTATTATTGAATTGTAATTTGTAGGAAAAAGGAGTAATTTCTCCTTGAGGGGACACCAACACAACTCCCGCTCCTGATCCAGTAGAAGAGCAACTGCCGTCGAACTCCAAAGTCCACAGCTCATCAGGTATTACTTTTTCCATACAAACTTTCCCATTTCGGGGAAAAGATTGTTTTATGTGTTCATTTTGCTTGAGCGTCTCATCCTTCACGTCAGCTGAAACCAAAATCAAATCATCACCCGTAGGAGTTTCATCGAGTGCACTGCGGGTCCCGTCTGTAGATAAGAAATAAGTGCCCATGCCTGATGACTCAAATAAAATCCGAGCTTCAGGTGCTGTGGAACGGGTAACTACATACCTGGCTTCCTTCTCAGGAAGTAATCTTTTCATGATGCCTTACATCGAAATCCTTGCTTCAGATAGGTCCATGCTTAACTCGCCTCCAACATCTTTATAGAAATTCTACCCGAGCAGGATACCGTAAGATGCTGGAACATCCACTACTAGAACTGTCATTTTAATTCACTTTTCTAGAAAAGCCGCGAAGGCGTATTGGGCATCTTTTATTTGGCCAAGGAGGGGAACTTGCTTGTTTTCCATGGAAAAACACCTCCCAAAAGTTTTGGTCAAAGTTAAGCCGAGAGAATCTGCTACTTTTGTAGGCATGACGTTATCTGAAGCCCCAGAGTCTATAATGTAGTTACTCAGTTTGAAATCATTTATAAGCAGAGAGACATAAAAAGGTTCTATTTTCCTAGGAGCGATAGGAGGTGTCACAACCAGATTATTTTGGGCTGGTTTATCTTTGGGGAGATCCAGAACAACTTTTGAAGGATTTTGTCCTACAGGGACAGCTTTATTTTTAACATATTCCACTAACCTATCAAGCTGTTCTGGGTTAGCTCTCAAATACTCAAACTCTGTCATTTGAATCTTAGTCTTTTTAGCATGATCAATAATATCAAATGATTGAAAGGTGGTTGCAATAGAAAAAGGAGCAATCCCCTCATCAGAGACTTTGACAGGTTCTTCACCGACTTGAGTAGTAGGAGGGGAGGATATTAAGTGACCGAGAGCAGTTACTTTTTTATGAGTTACCTGATCTTTTGATTGCGGAGGTAATAGAGTCTCGCGTTGGGCAATGGAAACTGCTGGCCGGAGCTCGTCATCTGCTTTCCCTTTGTCAGTGCGTGAAGCAGATTGATTTTGAGACCTGGTAAAGATAGCATAAGCTCCCTCTGAATCTTCCCCCTTTTGTCCAGCTTCATCTTGGTAATCTAAGAAACTGATACTGGAGTCACCAGCTAATTCCTCATCCTGTTCATTAAAGAGGTTAGCACTTTCTAATTGATCTAGCTGCGGCTGAAAGGAAAGGTCTTGCTCAGCTTCTAGGTATCCAACCGCTGAATTTGTAGGTGCTGCTTCAATGGCTAATCTCCCTGCAGGGGGAGGTAGGCGATTTGATTGTCCTTGGGTTCGGGCAGTATAACTTTGATATGGCTGATTCTGGAATGTCCTCCTGGGTGCATCTCGATAGGTAGGGGCAGACGGGCCTTGAGCAATTTGTCTTTTTAAAGCAATCAGTTCATTTGTTAATTTTTGCACCATAGGATCAGTAGTGCCTATGGAGGAGTTTTCAGCCGGTGAGGGGTACTTGTTTTTACCAGAGTCTTTCCTGATTTTGCCTGCCAGGATAAGATCATCTTCAATCTCGGTGGCCAATCCTTAAGCCAGGGCTAGGTCCATAGGGCCAGCTCGTCTCAATAAAAAACTTACTTCGGGGAGCTGTGAGTTGATAAAAAAACATTTGAGATTCTCCGGCGTGGGTTGAGCCACAGTAGGAATTCGATTTCTTAATTTGTTGAACTTAGCTATGAAATCCCTCATGGGTTCCTGGGATTCTTTTTTCATCTGTGTTAGCTGAGCTAACAAAGCATGTGCATCTTCAGCGGGTTTAAACCTAGCTTCGAATTTGGACTTGAGCGTATCCCAGCTTGTTACTGACCCAGCCTGCAAGTGATAGAACCAATTTGCAGTAGCACCTTGTAAAGTCTCCACAAAAAGTCTCACTGCCACATCTTCAAATTTGACCCCTATTACGCCACATGCTATGGAGAAAGCAGCAATATGCTCATCAGGATGAACCTTTCCATCTCCAAAAAACTTAGGAAAATTCTTCCTAGAACTACGAGGCAGTTCATGCAGAGGTGGGGTCAAGTTAAGAGGACCGAAAGAATTACCCCACGGGCCTTGATCCATTATGATAAGAGGATGAAAAGGTGGGATAACAAACTTTGGTGGAGTGTTTATAGGTAGGCGGTGATTGACAGCGGGAAAAGGAGTTCTACCTTGTGTGGGTGACCCGGCAAGGCTAGAAGGAACACTCCTAGACTGTCGAAGAGAAGTTGATGGGGGAAACAGATCAAAATTACTCTGTTGCACCAATTCGAACACCGGGTCAACAACACCCTTAGATCTCTGACCTCTGGTGTAACGTGGGGTTGCCATATTTTTAAAACAAAATTGAGACCAAAACCACTTCAAGTTGAAGCTTGAGGCTCCAAGATGTGCGTTCTTCCCAGCAGCTCTGGTTTTACAGACCAGATAATATAATGGAGGCAACTGGTAAAGCTAAAACGATAATGGGTAAGACATGAAACGGAGTCGCTAGATTATGCAATGGAGAAGGGTAGGGACTGCTTCAATCTGAAACTTGAGGTTTCAGACTGCACATTCGGTCCCCAGCGGAGTCGCCAAAAAATTGTTGGGTGAATATTCTGTCATCAACTAACTGATGGCAAAATGGGGATATCAGCCACAGTATAAGGGAGATTTACACCGTGAAAAGGGTGGATTTACCAGATCTAGATGAGGTAAATCTCTCCTCTCATCAAGGGGAGGTTCCCTATCAGTATTTGCGTGCTATAAATATGTATATAATTAAGCAGAAAATAACACATGGGGGGGTAGGACAGCATCTACTTCTCTTTTTTCAGAAGTAATGTACGAAGGACAAAAGAGGAAAATCCCTGATCCAAAGCTAACAACACTCCTCTTCTTTCAGGAATGGTATCAAACGAAGAGCAAGAGATTACCTGAAATATCAGAAACACAAAAATGCTCACGCAAACACAGAGTCTTTCGTAGCTTCTTCACGAATCCAAAACAAGTACAACCGTAGAGTAAGGTGAAGCACAAAGTCTTCCCCTGAAACTACAAAGGATAAATGAATCTGAAAGATGAAAACAGCACAAAGTCTATCTTCCACCCTCTAGAAATGCCCTTAGATAATATCAACACATTCACTTTGCTTATTAAATCAGATAAACAAGAGGTTATCAGGAAAGAGTACATAAGAAACTATTTCCTAGATGACACAGATAACTTCAACACAAAGTCTGAAATCATTTGTTTCTCATTCATTTAACAAAATATGGTTTACAAATCTGAGCACAAAGTCTCAAAAGTTGTTTCAATTTTAGCAGAGTGTTTGCTCTCAATTTTTCCAAGATACTATTACAAATGAGGTCTCCACTATATATAGGGAGAAAGTCCTCAAAAACAGAAAATAATAAAATATAAAATATCTTGGTCAAAGATGACTCATCTTTGACTTTTAGATATTTTCCAAAAATATAATATTCGTAATTACATATTACAAAATTGCACGCATTCTGCACAAAATAGAAATGCATAAGGATAAAAGAAGAGAGAAGGGGAGAGAGAGTGTCAATTCTTGCTGCCGGATTTCTTCAGATGAGCATCGTACATGGTGATTGATGTCTGAATTCCTACGCTGTCTGATGCAACTGCATTTTTGGAGATGACCCTTGATCTGATTAGTGCGTCTTTCAATGCTGTGATGGCTTTAGAGTGGCCAGTTAACCTGGATTTTAAATTCTCCAAAGTCAACTGAGCATCCAGAACACTGTCTACTGAAGTCATGGAGAAAGACGCACCTTTGAAATCCCTCTGGATCATCTCTTCGAAATTCTGAATCATTTCATCTGCTGGGAGGAACTGATGATCCTTAGAGGTCAAGTCGCAGGGCAACTCTTCTAATTTATTCAACAAGCTCAGGTCACTTTTATCACTAGCTTCTTTAAAAGCTTTGAGATCATCAATTAGATCTTTGAGTACCTGGATCCTGAAGATCATCGCCTCCTTGATCTCAACATATGAATCCTTGTTGGGGATGACACCGATAGATATCAGGGTACTCTTTTTTAGATCCTTCATTTCCTTCCATCTATCGAGATCTTTCTCCAAGCCATCAATCTCTTGAGAGGTATAAGAGACAAAACTGTCTACCTGAGCTTTCAACCTCTTCATTTTCCCTATCTTTCCGCAACCTCAGATAGCAGAGAGATTCCCTGATTATGCATCCTGTCAATATATTCCTCCATTACTTTTCCCTTCAAATAAGTCTTTTCAGCTTTCTGAATGACTGAATCATCCATAGAAAAGGCCTCTGGAGTTGCTGCTTCAGGTGGGATGGTGAATCTTCTGATTACTGCCGTTAATTGCTCAGCCTTGGCTTTATAAAAATCTTTCATCTCCTTTTCTTTGTCAAATTTTTGGACCATAATGTCCATTGCCGACTGAAGATCACTCTTCGCACCTTCGTGTGTAACCTTGCCAAGTTCAACACGAGAAAAGGAATAACTGCTCATTTCAAAACCCTCAAGGGTTGCATCTTGTGGGGGTTTGGCAATTTCCAGAAAATTTTGCCCCTTTTCCTCGACTAACTTGGAGAGGATTTTCGGCTTCTTGGGAGCTTTTGTTTTGGCCGGCACTATCTTGCTGAAATCAAATTCTTCTGGGGAGATGGCCCTTTTCTTTCTCTTTGGTGTGAAAGCAGACATCCAAGGTGGGAGAGAAGTACCTGTTGTAACAATAGTTGCCTCCGCTGGTGTCATGGTAGCGGCTACCACGCTACTGGTGGTGATAGTAGTCGTAGTTGGAGTGACCGGCGAGACTGTTCCAACTATTGATTCAGGATTAGGCACAGGGCTTTGTGGCAGGTTGAAAGATGGAGATGATAAACTTGGAATGGATGCAGAAGAGTGAGGTGAACCTGCTGAAGGATCTTGTGGATCACCAAAAACAACTTTGGAAGGGGAAGCGGCTCCGGAAGATGGAACGCTGATGGGAGAGATAGGAGAAGTGGGCAACATAGGAGATTGAGGAGGAGGAGAGGAGCTCTGAATCGACCACACTTGTCCTATTGAGGTTGGAGACCCCATTGGTTGAGCTACCTGTACCCTGGGACTTTGTTCTTTGGTTCCCTCGGCTGCTGCCTCAGGCTCTTGTGCTGACCTAGGCTTCTTGGATACAAAGACGATCCTAGGCTTGTGAGGTCTAGAAGATGAAGGGACGTCGTCTTTGTTCTTGGTTCAGCTTTCTACCTTTCTCTTCATCTCTACTTGGTATTCAGCCTCTGACCCTATGATGAACTCTTTTAAGGTGATTCCATTTGCTGCCAACCAACTATTGGTGTTAGCTAATACTGGTTCGAATCTTTTCCTTAGAGAAGTCAACTCTTTTTGAGACCAGTTAATCAGAGGAAGAGGGGAACCGGTGACCTTGTCTGTCAGATATCTGCTGTTCATGATATTCCCATCGTCAATCAACCCTAAAGGGATCTCAGCAAGCCCGAGGTACTCTATTTGCTCTAGCGTGAGACGGCAATAGTCCATTTTTCTGACCTCTTCAGCCGTCCTCAAATCCACCCAGATGTCCTCAATCATGGGCTCGTGGAACTGAGTCTTCCTTCGGATTGTCTCTCTGACTCCCCTGTAATCAAATTTTTCCCGCCTTTTGAATGATTTGATAGTAACCATCTGCATCTCTATTTCCATAACCTTGGCTTTAGTCGATGTGGCAATGGAAAATCTGCCAATCTGGATAGGAAACTTGAAACCAGGTCTCTTAAGCTCCATATGTTTTGAGTGCACGACGGCCAATTATCGGCAAAGCTCCATTAGGACCAACCTATCCGAAGGGAATCTAGGGAGCATATAAGGGTATCCTTGATAGAAACCCACCTGAAGATAAGAAAAAGTAGAGAACTGGAGAAACATGCAGCCAAAACTGTTCACTACTGTCCAAGCCTCGTCTGATATTCTTTTCTGTTCTAGTTGAGGATCGAAGAGACATAGAAATACGGCAAAGAATGCGTCATTCACTCGCCTGAAATGACGTGTCGACCCCTAAAGTGTCAGCTGCGGATAGTATGAATAGATCAGGGTGGTCTTCCTATCCCCCTCTGTTGTTAAACCTGGGAAAGATTGCATGGCAGCAACTATGTAGACCAAGTACGAGGTCATGTAGAATTTGGAGGAGGTTTGTACCCTAGTCAGCTGCTCATGAATAGTGTTGCTGATCTGTTCTCCCCAGAAGATGGCCTGTTTGCCTTGCAGGATGATCTTAATGAACGGATACATCCATTCATGGAATTGCGAAGAGGACGGGAGGCCCCATACTCTGCTGAGGAGGGTGATTAAGTCACCAACTTCTTCAATGAAGTCAATTCTGGGGAAGCTTTTCGGCCATCTGGATAGGCTGGCCCTTGGGGTTTTTAACCACTTATGGTTTATGACCCTCTTTTCCCTCTCAGGGTCTTTGTCATATTCTCTCTGTGCATTCTCGAAGTCAAAATTGGGTTACTTCGGTGGCTGGTGAGCATAGAAAAACTTTGTCGATAAATTTGGGGTCCAACCGAATGATCATGCTGCCACTGGCGTCTGAGACTGATCTGGTCTCTTTGTCATAGAAGTGCGCACATTGGAGGATGAACTCTGCATGATGGGCCGCTACTGGGAAGGCGGCCACCAGGTGGATGTTGCTCTCGATAATTCTCTTTATCCCAGTGCTGGGATTTGTTGCTTTGGTTCATCCCAGGAATTCGGCCATATCTACATGGCCGATCTCAGTGTCTCGAATGTCATCGACATTCGAGGTGATTGCCGTGAGCGGGAAGACGCCCTGGTATTTTTAATTCATCACCTTCGCCTTTGAAGGAGATGCTTCTGTCATGGGGGACGATCCTGCTTGGACGGGAGCAGGCGTGCAGGAGCTTGCTGAAGGTGCTGCTGCCATAGTTGAAAGGAGAGTGAGAGAGAGGGAGAGCAATTTAAGTGACATAGGTTATAGGAAGTCACTTAAAAATGCTAGGACGGGCAAAAGGGATGGAAAATAAGGAAGAAAAATCTTGAAAAGGACAACCCAGAAAAAATCTGGGAGTTAGTTGAAAAAGGGAGGAAAATGCAGGGGCGGCAAAAATCGCCGCCCTTGCATGAGGAAAGCAGGGGCGGCGATTTTCGCCGCCCTTGCATGAGGAAAGCAGGGGCGGCAATTTTTGCCACCCTTGCATGAGGAAAGCAGGGGCGGCGATTTTTGCCGCCCTTGCATGAGGAAGACATAAAGAAAGTAAGGGCAGCGAAAATCACTGCCCTTACATGAGGAAAGGCCGGGTGGAACGACGGTAAGGAAATGCCGCCCTTACGAGGCCGCGGGGTAGAGGAAAGAAAAGATAAAAACAAAAACAACAAGGAAATAGCTAAGCTAGGAAGAAGAGGAAAAAAAAACAAAACTTAAAACAAACCCTACCTGGAAAACGCGCGCGCCACAAAGTTGGATCCGTGAGTTGGCACTTCGCAAAGTCGCTTGGAGCACTCAGGTGCAAGAGGCAGGAGGGGAGGAGGAAGAAGTGAGAAGAAATGAGGCCCAAATCGGATTATATAGGGTGAAAAACCAACCCCAACAACCCGCCGTGCAGGGCCATTAATGCCTTGCACGGAAACTGAGACATGCAGGGGCGGCGAAAATCGCCGCCCTTGCAGGAAAAATGCAGGGGCGGCGAAAATTGCCGCCCTTGTAGGAAAAATGCAGGGGTGGCAAAAATCGCCACCCTTGTAGGAAAAATGCAGAGGCGGCAAAAATCGCCGCCCTTGTAGGAAAAAGAAAAACAAGGGAGACTAACTCCGGAAAGAGGAGAAAAAGAAAAAGGGGAAGGGGAAACTTGGTCTCGACAGGAAAGTAACCATTTCTCAATCCAATCAAGATGAAAAACTACTACGGAAACGCCTTAAAAAACAAAATTAGAGAGACAAGACGAAATAGACAAGTTTCGTGGGGGGGGTTGCTTCCAAAACGAGATAAGCTGGTTTTGGAAACAACAAAACTTATATACCAATTGAAAAATGAACCTACGTATAGACTAGATCTTGCCTTGTAGACCCCAAAACTGTTTAAGATTGTTAGGTGGAGGCATTTCCATAATAGTGGTGACCTTCATAGGGTCGAATTCAATCCCTCATTATGATACAATGAACATTAGAAAATTTCTTGATGTGACTCTAAAGACACATTTCTTTGGATTTAAGTGGACTTTATATATACGAAGCCTCTCAAATATTTTTCATAGAATGTCAAGGTGTCTAGGTCTTGTTCTTGATTTTACTAGTATATCATCAACATAGTCCTTGACAATGTCATGCATCATGTCATGGAATATGATAGTCATTTCACATTGATATGTGGCTCCAACATTCTTCAAATTGAATGGCATGACTTTGTAATAGAATGTTCCCCATAGAGTGGTGAACATGGTCTTATCATGATCTTCAAGGGATATCTTGATCTGATTGTAACAAAAAAATCCATCCATTAAGGATAACATCTCGTACCCAGTAGTTGAGTCGACAATCATGTCGATGTTGGGTAGAGGAAAATCATCTTTGGGATATGCCTTGTTGATATCATGAAAATTAGTACAAACACGTATGCCTGGGGTCTTTTTACTTATTGGCACTATGTTAGAAATCCATTCAGATTAGGCCAGTGGTCTGATAAAATTGTCTCCTAGCAACTTTTCCAACTTGGCCTTAACCAAAAGGGAGATGCGTGGATGCATCTTTCTTAACTTTTACTTGACTGGTTTAGCATCACGGTGAACAATTAGATGATGCACAACTAAATCTAGATCTAGGCCTGGCATGTCAGAATATGCCCATGCAAAGATGTCTATATAATCCTTAAGAATTGATATAATATGTTCACATTCTACTTAAGTAAGGGAAGATCCAAGATAAACATTTTTGGGATCCTCATGGGTTCCCAATTTCACTTTTGTGGTGCTCTCTATAAGGAGTGTGGATCCATCTTCTAGAATTTTCGGCAATGTATGGTCGTGATCATCTTCTTTTGCTATATCTTTTTTTTTCCTCCTAAAGATCTAGATAATATGAAGAATCAAAATCTACCTTCTCAGGTAAAGGCTAATTAGCAAAGACCTTTGGAAACTCAAGAACAAGATGCTCAAATATTTGATATTGTTATGAAGAGATGTTTGTACTAGCTATGGAATTTGGGATAGATAAACTTTGTACGTCCTGAGGGGATGAACAAACTTTCCCACCTGGGAGTGCCTAAAATAGGTTTTCACTCAAAGGATTGTCTTTTTCTTTACTTTTCCCCTGATCAAAAAGTGCCTCAAAGAGGTTTCACCTAAAGATCTTGATGTTTGTTCTTTATTATGACCAAGAAAGTTTGTCTGCTCTCCAAAGTAGGCAAAAAAATTCAATAAAAAATCAAAACCCTGTTTATGATCACCAATGGGGAATGCATCTCATAGGCCCATGTATTCTACAATTGATTCTTAATTTTTAAACTCATCAAGGCATATGATCTAATTCTACTGATCCCAACCTATGATTTTAGGATGGCAAAGTCATAGGTTTTAGTGAGGGTTTACTTCAAGATGGGAAACACCAATGGTAAAGATATAATGTCCTACTTCAGGAAGGGAAGCACCACTAGGATGGGTTTTTGATTTAGGATGGGAAGCTCCAATAAGTGTTATAGTCAATATGGTAGTTAAATCAAACAAATCTGAATCAACAAGTTCATTGAGAAGGCTATAATGGGACGTTGCATCACTGCTAGGAGTCTTGTTACCAGTCACTTCAGAAGAATCATTACCAAATGTTATGAGGTCATCCTCTGGTGGTTTAAATCCAAGTTCATGATTCCCATTGACAACTCCAGATGATAAGGGCTCTAAAATTCCTTGTGCCTAGGGTCTAACGCCTTTCCCTATATAGCCAAAATGATCCATTATCCAGTTAGGGATAGGATACTTCAGATTTTGAAAACAATCTATAAGGCCCTCAAAATATAACCAATCTCCCTCGATAAAAGCCTTTCAATCTTTCTTTGGTGCAATTGCAGGTAAAAAACAATAGGAGGTTTTGGTTACTTCTTATTTAGTTGCCAAATCTGATCGGGTCTATTAGGAGTTTGGGAGGTTTTAGGCTTACCAAAAATTTTAGGGGATTTTGGTAACTTTGTAATATGGAGGACATCCTTCAAATGATACATGGAAATGCTTGCATCTTTAATAATCACCTGCTTGTCCAGTCCTATAGGAAATGGATCAATGTAAGTGGAGGATAGATAACTAGGGTCTATATAATTAGATGGAGAAGGATGAGAAATGATGGCTTTGTTATTCTTTGCAATGAATTTATAACCTGGGCAATAGTTATAATTTTGAAACTCTGCTTCAAAATGTTTGTAATATTGGCATGGCTGTTGATCAATGGGAAAAGTAACCTCGATCCCATCATGGGGAAACTTAAGGCATTGGTAAAGAGTAGATGGAACTACCTGTACTTCATGGATCTAAGGATGACTAAGAAGTATGTTTTAAGGAAGCTCAATATCCACAATATGGAATAATGTGTGATGATAAATAGCCCCAACCATGACTGGCAACCAAATTGCATTGGATGACTCCCTCTTGGCATTTTCATAAGCCTTGATTGTAATAGTCTCTAGTTGAATGTCTTTATCCATATAACCCAATCTTCACACCAATTTAAGAGATATGATGTTTAGCCTTGAACCATTATCTATAAGAACCCACTTGATCTTATGATCTACAATGATTATCTCAATGTATAGTGGGTTATTATGATTTGGGCCAAGGGTGGACATGTCCTTTTGATGAAATGTGATTTTTCAAAATGAAGACAAGTGTCCAATTAGGTTCTAGAATTGATCAAGGTTTATATCATTAGGCACAATAGACTCTTGTAAAAGTTTGTTGAGGATGGTTCTATCGACATTAGATGTTCGCAAGAGTTCTAATATGTAAATTTATGTAGGGGTTTTATCTAATTGGTTCATTAGACTATAAGGCCTTTGAATTATGGATTAAACTAGTTTAGTCTTTTTTGGGATAGTATTCAGCTTTGGAACCATTGGCACAATGTTCTCATTAGGTTTATGGAAAGAAATGGGCAAAGGGTCCTAGATGGTAACTTACAGGCATCTAGTTGTAATTGCATAACCTAAAGGTGGAAATGAGTCATTATAATTAAAAGAGTGAGGAAAAGGGCCTTGGATGGTGATTCATGGGCAATTAATGACATTGCTATATTTTTGGGTCAGTGAGGAGCCTCTAGAAGGATGGTACTATTGTTCAGAATTAGTAACCTATGCAAATGGTGTATGAACATGATGATGCAAACTCAACATGGTATTATTAGGGGGAGAGGATGTTGACCCTATAATTATGGGTCTCATGTTGCGAGGAACATGAGATTAGCCACATGGTGTCACAATAATAGTGGCAATGTGGGTTGCAAAAATGCATCCCACATTTTTATTGTAGTCATAAGGCACATTGTTATAAGACACATTATTAGTGTGGGGATCATGATCTTGATTATGCTCATTATGATTCTATCCCTATTATTGGTTTTGACTCTACCTCTATCCTTGATTGTGACCATTTTTATTATTTCTTTGTGGTGGTGGATCATGTCAAGGAAAGGGGTCTTTGTAGATTCTCATATCCTAATTTTTGTCTTGATTATGAGCTAACTTAATTTCCATCTCACTATTTTCAATAAATTCTTCAATAATATGTCATAATTAAACACAATGATATTCAACATGAATAGGAACATGATGAAAGTTACACCATTTATTCTCTTTGTACCAGTCTAGTTTTGATTGATCTTGAGGAAATGGTCTTGATACTAGCCATATAATTAAGTTAACTATAATGAGATTTTGTAATACTATTTCAATAGATTCTCCTAACTTGCTAAAGACTCTAAATTTTTTATGAAACATCTTTCGTGGAGGTTGTCTTTACAAAGTAGGTAGCAGATTTGACAGAATTAATTTTACATTTGGAGGAGGTGTAGTCTGTACCATTTGTACATGTCTTATTTTTGTCACCCCCTTTCCAACCATGTTCTTATTTTTGTGAAAGCCTTTAGACTTATCTTGCATAAATATTTGTGAAGCTAATGATTTAGTCTGAATAAATACTTGTCCTTATGCAAATATCTTAACAAGGCCCCTTGAAATAAGAGCCTTCTCAATCTGTACTCCTTTGTCAATAATTTATTCAAATGAGTTAGTACAAGCTAACTGTAGATTATGCACAACTTCAAGATGTAAATTTTGCACAAAGATATCAGCCAATTATTTATCTAGTAAATTGTGTTGAATGTATCCTATGAATGCTCTCCACCTTTGTAGATATGTTGTAAAACTTTCACCATCATGTTGTTTAGCTTTGCATAAGTCAACAACAGTCAATTCATGTTCTATGTTGTATGAGAAATGGTTAACAAAATTTTCTATTAAGTCATTCCAATTTGAAACTGATCCCTTGGTTAGTTTATGTAGCTAATCAAGAGCTTGTCTCACTAAACATTGTGGAAATAGTCTTAATAATTACTCGTTACTATAAGCAACTTCTTGACACAAGATGAATAATGCTTGTATGTGTTCACATGGATCTCCTTTCCCTTTGTATTTATCAAATTTAGGTGCTGCAAAGTGAGGTGGAAAGGGGTTTTATAGAATAGATAAATCAAATGGATATGGGCATATCTCATCAAATTTATACTTTTTGACCCTATTGTTCATCTCTAATCTTTGGACAATTTCCTTCATAAAATTCCATTCTTGCATGTTTGGTGTATTTGTGGATTAGAGAATATGCTGTTGGGGGTGGAATGTGCCCCTAGTTTTGTTGCTATTGGGGTGGAATGTGCCCCTAATTTTGTTCTTATTGGGGTGGAATGTGCCCCTAATTTTGTTGCTGGTGGGGTGGAATGTGCCCCTAATTTTGTTACTGTTGGGGTGGAATGTGCCCCTAATTTTATTGCTATTGGGGTGGAATGTACCCCAAATTTTGTATGGATCTATAAGGAGTGTATAAATTTTGATCCATGATTTGGTTCTGATTTGTTTCTTGAGTTGAGAACATAGGCCGTTGATTCTTGGATTGTAAAACATTCCCTGAATTTGGCTATTTCACATTTTGTTGATTTTGGAAATGTCTATGTTTATTTACCAATCTTTGGTTTGTTTGAGGGATTTCCTCAATTCAAACTGAATTTTTGGGTTTCTAATTATGTAAAGTAGTAGGAGGTTCTTGATGATTGAATAATGTATGTTCCGTATCAAATGGAACATCTTGTAAGGTCTCTTGCAACTTTAACTATTCATTTAGATTACCTTGATCCACTATGGTAATGTTCTCATCCAATATTTGTTGCATACTATCCACCATATATTTATGTTTTTTTGAAGCCTTATTGTGAATTGAAATGGCAACTAGGGAGTTAGTTAAGTCTGTGACAAGTTGATCTGCATATTATTGACTTATTATCTTGATCTTAGCTAGAAGATCTAGATTTGTGGGTTTTGACTCTGTTTATATTTCCTTTCCTTTGTTAGAAGAAGAAGGTATGTCTATTTGTGCAAAATCTTGCTTTTGATATCATATTTCTCCTTCTCTAACCAAGGTATGTAATTGTTTCATAGGAAAATTAGAAGGTAGTCTAGCACCTGATTCTATCAATCTAAGAAGGGCTTCAGCTTGATCTTGTTGGGGTTGATATTCATTGAAATCATCTTCAAATCCTACTATTGTGGGGGTATCATAAAAAACAATGGGATTATCTTGACCATCATAAAATTGCTCATCCTCATAACTAAGGCCATAAGAGGCCCCACTATGAGTGAAACTTTGAGTCATGCCTAAAAAGAGTTATTCTGTGCATTTGAATAACTTTAGACCAATGTTTGGTAACCAATAAAAGTATGCCCTAACTCATTTTAAACAAATAACCATGGTACCAATGAGACTATAAAGGAAGGTGGTTTGAAACCATACACAATTTATAAGATTTGGTTCATGAAATTACTTAACCTTTGGTAAAGTTAAAATCATATAAATTGAAAGAGAGTAAGGTAACTCAAAGACCCAAAGTGAAAACTAGTACACCAAAGCCTAGATCTTTGTGATACACCCACACTACAAAATATAGTTTCAACTTTGACAAGTTGACCCTATAAATTTAGAGGAAAGCTCTCCAGATTACAAAGAAGACAAAATGAACTAAGCAACTCAAGATGTAAAAACATACATGAATCAATAAGTATAAAGTTAGAACCAAATGGGCAACACAACATTGCCACATGATTCTAGTAGGATAAAATATGTTCTAGGACCCAAAGCATGAGTGATACACAAGATTACTTGGGTCCACCAAGATGATAATGTGATTTTGAATCTTAATAAATGACCATCAATCCAAATAGCAAATTGAACCCAAGTTAAAACAAGCTTAGTGCACAAATGGAAAACCCACTTGGATGCACCAACCCTTAGAACTTAAGGTTCAATTTTGAATGTGGATTATAAATGAAGGATTTAAAAAAATTGGGTAAAATTTCTAGACTCAATTGGGTAGCATGACCGTGTTAAAGTGGATGTCGTGACACAAAAATTTTGATAACAAATTGAACAAAGAAAAGATGAATTTTCCATTTGGACAACGTAACACCTCCCTTGCTCAAGAAAATTGAGGACAATGTGTTTTAGTTAAGTTCATTGAGTTAACAAGAAGTCTAGACATAAATCAAGACCAAGTAAGCTAATGACAAAAAACAAAGGTATGGCAAAGTGGGGTCTATTGAACTATCAAGTTTTGAACATTCTAGGGGAATTAATTGCATAATGACTTTCACACCAAATAATGCAAAATGAAAGCATGAATTTTGGGTCTGTATCACTTGGCTTGTTGCATCCAACTATTCGCTTAATGTAGTGTGATGTCCAAAGTACCACTACATCCTATGTGCAACTCTAGAAAGAGTCAAATGAAGTCAATCTCAGGAGGTGAAACCTTGGGTCAAATCTTCCCTAAAGAACTTGTGGGAGGTGATGAAGTCCCCCTCACAAGCCATGTTTGCATGAAAATAAAGAAAGCATAAAATATAAAAACTTTAGGGTCATTTTAAAGATCACCCAAACATTAGTGAGTTTTTGGGGAGTGATTTAGGTGACATTCTTTCTAAGCCTTGAACTAGGCTACTTGCAATAGGAATGACACTTTTGATTCCAAGGGTTCCCTATAGCGTAAAAATGGAATATCATACACACAAAATTCCACTTTTTGCCAAACAAGATTAATCTAATCAATTATTGCAAATAAAATTTGACAAGTCTGTTCAATTTTAAACCCAAATGAAATATTTGGTGGTGTTCATTTGACCCCTTGGTCTTAGTTGTAAACTTTAAAAACATTCACCAAAAACACTTAAATTCTTTGTTAAACACCAAAACAAGGTTCCTAATCCATTTTTAAGCATCCAAAGGTGATTTAAACATGTTTTAAGCAAATTTTAAACTTGATCCTGTAGTAAAATTATTAGCATTTCCTTTAGCTTTGAAGCCCTTTTGAATTTGAAACAAGAAACTCTGGAAAAGTATGTCTCAAAAACAAGAAACAATAAACATTATATTAGCATTAAAATAGCTAAGTACTCTCTTTTATATATTTATCCTAATAACCTATTACTAACCTTAGAAATCTAATTAGATCATGTAGGTAAACCCACATAGTATTAAAAATATTACACTAACACCCCCCTTAAGTATAAATTATGTATGTAGAAGAAATGGGTCCCAACACAGAACCTTGATGAGTTACCCAATTACATAGAGATGATCCCCTAGAGAAGAAAGAAGACAGAGCTACTCGAAACCCAAGAAGAGCTTGAAAATGAAGATACTTATTCTCAGTGAAGGGTTTGGTGAATACATTAGCAATTTGATATATTGTCTAGATGTAATGGATATCAATGAATTTATCAAGGATGAGCTCCTAAATAATATGAATGTGAATCTTGATATATGTGGTCCTTTGATAGAGGACCAAATTCCTACATATCTAGATTATGCTTTTATTTTTATAGAAGTTGATTTTTGGTCATCGAAACTAGATGTTAAACTCAATGAGAATTCCTTGAATCCAAATAGCCTCAGTGGTAGCATTAAAAGATCCTCTATATTTTTCCTCAGTAGAAGATAAAGCAATATCATTCTACTTCTTACTTAACCTAAGGGAGAAATTATAGCTTGAAGTAAACTTATAATTCTAAATATAACCAACTAATCTAAATCTATATAACCAATCAAGTTAATATTGATGTCTTCTCCACAATGAATCCTAAAACTACGAGTACCTTGAATGTAGTGGAGAATCTTATTAGATAATTTTTAGTGCAACTCATATGGTTCTTACATAAATTTAGAGACCATGCTCACTACATATGAAATGTCAGGTCTAGTATGCATAAGGTAGATGAGACTACCAAAAAGTTGTCGATATGAAGTAAAATCAACCAAAGGAGATAGATCATTAACATCAAAATTCACATAATATAGAAAAGGATTCAAAGTTATCTTACAATCATCCATTTTAAACCGTGCAAGTAAATCAATAACATACTTGGATTGTGAAGTAGTGTTTCCAAAGTTAGACTGAGAAATGTAAATCTTGAGTAAGTAGTGCAACAAGCCCAAGTTAGTCATTAAGAACATGTTATAAAAAATATATTTCACTACTATGATGATGGATAATAAATTCCCATGTTCAATAGGTTATCCACATAAAGAACTAGAATCAGAATTGAATCACCCTACCATAAAATGTAGACATTCAGATTAGAATGGCATATGGTAAACCCAAACAAAATAAGAAATGAGTCCATTTTGGCACACCAAGCTCAAGGAGATTATTTGAGGCCATAGATAGATTTATAGAGTTTGTAAACTAAGTAGGAATCTTCCATAAATCCTTATGGTTATTCCATGTATATTTTCTCTTTGAGGTCAATGTGAAGAAAGTCACTATTCACATCTATCTGATGAACATCCTAGTGTTGTGTTATGGTAATGGTGAGAGTGAGTCAGATTGAGTTCATTTTGGAAAATAAGGTAAATGTCTCAGTATAGTCAATGTTAGGTACCTAAGAAAAGCCTTTTATTAATAAACATGATTTTAACTTGTCTATAGACCCATCTACTATAAATTTTGTTTGGTAGATCCACCTACATTAAACAAGTTTTCTTCACTTAGAAAGAGGGACTAAATTCCAAGTGTTTTTCCTTAGCAAAGAACCATATTCCTCTTCCATACTAGTATCCCACTCAAGAGTGCATGATGCCTTGTGAAATGATTAAGGATCAGAAGTAGATGCAATGAAATCATGGGTTCTATAATTATTAATGGGTTCACTTGGGGTCTAATGGATCTCCAACCCATTGACCAACACTTTGTAATGATTGTATAGCCCAAAGAGGACTAGTGATCATAGAATTAGGAAGAGATTCCTCATCCTCTAAATATATTCTATGGGAAATGAGGAGGGGAATACTCATCACTACTCTCATCATCAGAATTATAATAAGAATTTAGATCATAAAAAATCTACTCAGGTAGTTCTGAATCATCAAAACTACCATCAAATCTTAATACATCTAAGGATGAGGGAGGAGTGTCATGTGTGGAGTCTTGAGGACCCTCTTGAAATCAAACACTCATCTCAATGAATAAAACATTAGTAGTGGGATGGATAATTATATATCCCTTAACACGCTAAGGATATCCAAAGAAGATGTAAGGCTAACTCTAAGGTTCTTTTGCCTTATGTTTCTTCTTTAGAATACGGGCCATAATAGGAGATACAAACACTTGGAAGTGATTTAATAGGGGTTTTAGACCACTCTAAGATTCAAAAGGAGTGACTCCCTTAAACCCTTTGTGAAGAAATGGTTCTAGATATAACATGCATAGTTTATGGCCTCAACCCAATACTGAGGTGCAAGAGACTTAGTGTGTATCATACAATTGGCCATTTCCTTAAAGGAATTGTTATTTAATTTTACATCACCATTTTATTGAGGACTATATGGAACTATACATTGTATTTAAATCCCTCTAATGTATAAAATTACTCAAAATAATTACTTGCATACTCACACCATTGTCGATGCACAAAATATTAATGGCTTCACCTGACTATTTTTCTACAAGCATTTTTAAGTCTTGAAAATGATCAAACACCTATAATTTATCCTTAAGAAAATACACCCAAGTATAATTAAAAAATTCATCAATGAAAGTAAGAAAGTATTTAGTCATATTGAATGAAGGTTTTAGAAATGGACTAGCAATGTCACTATAGACAATCTCCAATATATGTTTAGCTCTATATGATTTTCCCTTTTCATACTTCTACTCAGGATGCTTACCAAGTATGCAAACTTGGAAAAATATGTAATAAAAATTAAATCATGGCAACCCTAAAACCATGTCTTGATGATTGAATTACTCCAAGTAATGATAGTTGAGATGGCTGCATCACTCATGCCATAATTTAATCACCCCATCTAAATGAGCAAGTAGTGAAATAGAGGGTTGATTAGGATAAAAATGTGAGAAAATATATAATAATTAATAGTGATATGCTTTCCCAAATGTAATAATGGAGTCACTATTTGCTTACCTAATAGCCACATAATTGAGTGTAAACTCAAATTTCTTGTCCAAACTGATGTGAGTGATTTGATAAACATATAAGAGATTGGTGGATAAAGAGGCAACACATATAACATCATAAAATGTCCCATAATTCACTTAAATATATCCACTCTAACTAAATTATATGGAAGTATCATCACCCAACAAGATGGAAGGCATACAACAAGGCTCCAAGGATGAAAATATGTCATTTGATGAAACCATGTGGTGCAATGCACCAAAATAAATAACTCATGTTGAAGGTTGGGATTCAACTACAACAAATGATTTTCCCTTATCTTCTCCCTTATTATTTTATTTGGCCTTAGAATTTTCATGTACTGATGAAATTTGATTGAAAGAATCAAGGACATTGATGTTGTGATTTTTGAGCATCTTAGTTAGTTGGTCGGTCTACTTATTCATGCATTTAGATTCATCATGTTTAGATTTATTGTAGTATCCACATGTGAGTCACTCTTTCATTGGTTTCCCTTCTAAAGAGGATGACTCTTTTAATTATTTGTACTTAGCATTAAATTTTTGGCCCTTTCTTTGCTCTGGGTCCTTCTTTTTATGTTTCTTTTCCTTATTGTTAAAAGCCTTTTGTTTATCATGACTCATAAATAAAGCATGCAATTTAGATAAATTCAATGTACCCATTTGACTGAGTGTGTCTTGCTCTCATTTTCAGTCTACAATAAAGTCATCTAAGGATGGAATAATCCATGTAGTTCTAAGGGCACACTTGATGGCATGGAAGGTAGAAATGAAGAGACAATAGTTAGATCCCAACTTAGCAAAGATCGAAAGAATCAATTGATCATCTTTTTTGACAATGCTACATAGTTTTAACTACAACTTGAGTGATTTGAAATTTATGAATAAGTCATATAATATATCCAAATCATATGGGCTCAAAATTATTAACTCATTCTCTAACTCATGACCTCTTATTATGTCCTACTTCCCAAAGAGTTTTTCCAATATGGTCTAGATTTCATTAGGAGTAATAGTAGATTCAATATGAAAGAGTAGGTTAGGAGAAATAGATAGATAGAGAAGACCATAGGTTTTACCACTTATGTTGTACAACTTCACCTTGTTTACCTTAGGTTTCAATTATTTTTATATACCCATTGTGACTTAGTATAAACCTTTAATCCTCAATACGATTTGCACTTTGACTTTCCACTTAGTTGAACAGTGTAAAAATCAGAATAAAATTTAGATCCATGGTATACAAATAAAGTATGTGATGAACTTTATGTGTTGAAATACTAGGAATATACAACCCATTGAATATATAGAGGTTCAAATTTACAAGGAATGAGAATATTTTCAATGTGTAAATCTAAAAAAAACTTGCACTTTCAAAAAAAATGGCACCTCAAAATGAGCAGCAAGATGAAAGTTTTACACATTAAAATTTTTGAACAAAAAGGGAAATATACACTTTAAAAAATATTGTGTGTGCAAAAGTTTTTTGGAATTTTTGAATCAACTTCCCATAAAAAAAACTTGTGCCTTTTTTAGCAAAATTTAAGCAATTTTGGATTGGAAGTGACTAAGGGCTTAACTCCCATGTGACCAGGGGATAAGACCTATTTTGGTTGCTCCTCCCTCTCACTTTGATTGATGTGATTGAAGTGGGAATGATATCATCCAAAACATACTTCCATTTTAAAAATAAATAGTGTCACTCTCCACTATCTTAAACTTGATGGTCTCTCACACATCACAAGGTGAAAATTATCTGGTGGAGATTTGATTATGCTTGGATAAGGGTCAAAGTCTAGCTAATCTACATGAAAATATGTCATATTATATATCGAGTGCATGCATATCTATCAGGGTTAATATGGGTTGATAGAATGACTATCAAGTTCTCTTAGGTGTGAAAATAAGGTCATTAGGTATCAATAAGGCTATGTACAAGGCTATCAAGTTCTGGTGAGGTTTCAAGTAAGGCAGTCAAGTTATTTAGGGTTTACTTGTGGAGGTCATAGGATATATTGGTGTTGTAGGTAAGGTCATCAGGATCTATGGACCATGAAAATAGAGGCCTCAATTATAATAGGTGTGTGGGTGGAGTTCATAGGATCTACTGGTGCTACAAATAGGGTCATAAAGATATGATGAGTGTGCATTGAAAGACCCAAAAATATACCAACTACCAAAATTACCTATGAGGACTTAAAATCTTGTCAAGTTTAAGAAACCTCCAAAAATGTAGATTTTGTACAATTTATACAAAATATAAAATAGCCTCACTTGGTTTCTTAACAAACCCAAAAAAACCCAAAAATGGTTTTTCCTCAAAGTCACTAAAAAGTATAGATTTTTATAGAATTCAAAAAATGGCCTTGAAACCCTCCAAAAATGGTTGAAAACTGACTATCACAAAACTATGTCATGTTTATAACCATTCCTAAGGTTTTACCACCTTTTAAATCTAATGGTACTGATCATTTTTCACTTAGAGACTTTAGGTATGTATATATTTATGGATTTACGAGAAACCCCACCAAACCCTAGAAAACTAAAATCAATGAAAATCTAGAATAAGTAAGAATGCAATATATCAAAACACAATCGATGTATTTGTCTACTAGTATATATCCAATACCATGATTGAGTTGAAGATCAACTAGATAGGGTCAAATTCATGGGGCGAAATCTGTATGGAGTAGTGAAATTTGAAAAACAACTCACAAGAGGAAGGAGCTTGTCTTCACAATAAAAAGTTGTATTAGCATTCATTCATTAGCCAAAATATACATAGGAAGGTACATTATATAGTGAGGAATTAGGTCACCCAAAAAGGTAATTAACTAAACTCACAATTATAAAATGACTTAAATTACATTTCCCCTAATGACCTATTATTAACCTAAGTAAGCTAATTAGACCATGTAGGTAAAACCATATAGTGGGGAAAAGACTACACTAACACTTACATGAAATTAATGATATGGTGATACAAAACATACTTTCCTTTTCTTAATTTCATAGAATGAATCAAAGGGTGGTATAAAATATACTTCATTTTCTCTCATCATGAGACAAATATATATTTAGTTGTTAGGAATAAAAACACTTCAATCCAGATCTACTATTACCATAAACCAAATCTAAAGCTATGCAATAACATGCATCATGGAAACATTCCTTAATTCACCATTAATATGAAAATATAATTAAGAGAAATATAAAAACACAAATAATAAATATCTAATGTGGTTTACCCAATGTGGGCTATATCCACCAATGAAAGTTCTCAAATAAATCAGTAATCTAAAACAAGATTAAAATGAACTCTCATAGAGATAGAAAAATTCTCCTATAGAAAGTGTTGCACAAAAAGATGCACTTTCTATTGCACCTACACAATGTTGTATCTCACAATTTTCTAAACCACACCCTATAATGAACACCTGCACTTTGTAAAACACTTGCACTTTCACTCTGATCTTCAAAGCCACACCCTGCAAATAAACCATCAACGTCTAAAGGACACACAACACCCTATATATATATATATATATATATATATATATTAAAATGAATAAAATACATAAAAGGAGGAGAAATGTTAAATGCTTATCCAAGATAAGCATTAACCAACATGTGACAACCCTCCTCCACCTCATCAAGCTTATCCAAAAGCTCTCCCAAGGAGGAACATGCCATATTCATCTTTCCACCTTCTAAGGGCAAATTTTCCCAAAAAACATGTGATCTCAACCAACTCTACATAACAAGAAGGTATAACATATTCCAAGAAATAACCAATCTCCCTAAAAATAAGGAAGATAGACTCACTTCCAATAAAAGAGGAAATCACATGGAAATAAATATCTAAAAACCAATTCCACAAAATATGGAATACATTAAAATTAAGAATACAAGGAATATTCCACTCACATGTAGAGAACATGAAAATTAAGCCACCCACATTCTTGGAGCTATTTAGGTCCCCAAAATTTATTCCTATGGTCATGTGATATCCCCAAAGGGTTCCACACTCAACAATCTCCCACTTGGAGACTGTTTCTCCTGAACAGAATCTATCATTACTCCATGACCACTAAGGCCAACCAAATCTAAACATAGTCTCAATTTATCCAATGTGACCACCTTGGTCATCATATCCATAGGATTCTAGCTAGTATAAGTATTTCACAAATTCATCGAATTCTCCAAAGCTATCCAAATGAAGTGATAATGTAACTAAATGTGTTTCATCCTTGAGTGGAAAGTGAAGTTCTTTTCCAAATGAATAACACTCTGACTATCACTATGTAGTCTCCCAACTTCCTACTCATGCCCCAAATCTCAAAATAACTCCTGTAACTAAATCGTCTCCTTACTAGCCTCCATGGAAGCAACATACTCTACCTCTATGATTGACAAAGCCATAACCTTCTATATCCTAGAAATCCAATTGATCACTATATCTCAAATAGTAAGTATATAACATGGCATACTCCTACTATCAATATCCCCTACCATATCTACGTCTAGATAACCATGCAAAGTGGTATCTAATCCACCATAACATAATGCAAAATCAATGGTTCCTCTCAAATATTGAAGAATCCATTTCACTACCTACCAATGCTCATGACCTAGATAACTCATATACCTGATCACAACTCCCACTATTTGGGCAATATATAGCCTAGTACAAACCATGGCATACATCAAGCTACCAACTTTCGATGTGTAAGGTACCTTGGAATTCCTAAAATTCTTAGCTTCCATATTGGGACACTGCTCCTTTGATAATCTAAAGTGGCCAGATAAAGGAGTACCAATAGATTTAACATCCAACATGTTAAACCTTTCCAAGACTTTCTTCACATACTTTGATTGGGATAAAACTAGCTTCCTCTCCTTCCTATCATGAGAAATCCTTCATACCAAGGATTTGCTTTACAACACCCAAATCCTTCATAGAAAAGGAGTCACTAAGCTATTTCTTGAACATATGAATATGTTGTATTTTATTTCCTACAACTAACATGTCATCAACATACAAACATAATATAATAAAGGAACCATCATCAGAATGTTTGATGTACATGTAATGGTCAAAATGAAACATTTTGATTTTTTTTCCAACATAAAATAATCAAATTTATTGTACCATTGTCATGGAGCTTATTTCAAGTCATACAAGCTCTTCTTTAGTCTACACACATAGTTCTCCTTCCCTTTGACCTCATATCCCTATGGTTGCTTCATAAATAACTCTTCATCCAAATCACCAAGAAAAAAATGTAGTTTTCATATCTAACTGTTCTAAGTGCAAATCCTCAATTGCAACTAAACCAATAATAATTATAATAGAAGTCATTTTTACAATAGGAGAGAAAATTTCATCAAAATCAATACCTAATTTTTGTATAAACCCCTTGACCAACATCCTATCCATATACCATTTTCTCTCTTCATCCTCTTTTTTGATCTTGAAGATCCACTTGTTTGGCAATGCACTCTTACCCTTAGGTAGCCTAACCAAATCCCATGTTTTGTTCCCCATGAGAGATTTATGCTCCTCATCCATGGCTTGTTCCCATTTCAAATTGGCATCTACCTACATTGCTTCCTCATAACACTCTAGTTCTCCATTGTCAATGAGTAATTAATAACTCAAAAAAGGATAAAAATGTTTAGGTGCTCTTCTTACATTAGAAGACCTTATTACCATAGGAGTTTGAGGTCCTTGTGTAGAAGGTTCCTGAACTAAACCATTGGATACTTTTCCATCTACAATGTCATCCAATACTGTGTAATCTTTTTGTTCCTAATCCTATTCTTACAACTAATCCTTATGCATGACTTTTTCATTAAAGACTAAATCTCTAGACTAAAATATTTTCCTATCTTTAATGCTCCATAAACGAAAACCAAAGTCATCCTCACCATAACCAACAAATGTGCATTTCTCTAATTTAGCCTCTAGCTTGGTCTTATCATCTTTCTTGATGAGATCAAAAGTTTCACATCCAAATACTCTAAGAAAAGAATAATCAACATTCTTACCAGACCAAGCTTATTCCATAATGCCTTCATCCAAAGGCATAGAAGGTCCTTTGTTAATTAGATAAACTACCATGCTAACTACTTCTACCCAAAACCATAAAGGCAACCCTACATGTAACATCATGCTCCTAACACATTCCATTATTATTTTGTACATCATTTCAAATACCCCATTATTCTATGGAGTTCCTAGAATCATCTTTTGCCAACAGATTCCATTATTAGAACAATAATCAAAGAAAACATTGCCACAATACTCACCTCCATTATCTAATCTATGAAATTTCAACTTGAGACCTATTTCTTTTTCAACCAAGGCTTTCCACTTCTTAAAAGTGTTAAATACATCATATTTATTATTAATACAATAAACCCAAACTTTCCTAGTTGCATCATCAATAAAAGTGACAAAATAATTAGATCTATCAATAAAAGATACTTAAGTTAGTCCCCTTACATTTGAGTGTACTAACTCTAACTTGTGATCTTTCTTTGTGGGTCCAACCTTTAGGAAATTAACCCACTTCTATTTCCCATAGACATAATTCTCACAGAAGTCTAGATCTATATCTTTTAAACTAGGCAACTTATCTTTTAAGATCTGCATGCCCCTATGGTTCATATGATCGATCCTGTAGTGCCACATAATTTCATCTCCATCTACAACAACTAAATCAATAGAATCAAAACTACTGGTCAAATATAAAGTACCAAATTTCTTACCTCTCTATATCATAAGAGCACCTTTGGTAACTTTCCAAGAATCTACATTAAACAATACTGAACATCCCTCACTACCCAATTGCCCCACTGAAACCAAATTTCATCTCAACATAAGCATGTGTCTAACATCCTTAAGGATCCATGTGTTCCCATTCTACATCTTAATCTAAAAAAAACCTTTCCCTACTATTTCACATGGTTCATCATCACCAAGATATACATGTCCTATATTCTCTTGAACATAATTAGAAAAATAATGCATATGTGGGGTGGCATGAAAAGAAGCCCCTGAATCTAATACCCAAGACTCAGAAAAACTATCTATATAAATAATTAAGGCATCCTGACATGATTTACCTAATGTCACATTTACCTCATTCATTTCTTCCTTGTTGGTATTCTTATCCCAAAGTGACCAACAATCCTTCTTTGAGTGTCCACTCTTCCCACAATGCCAACATATCATCTTGGATCTAGATCTAGACTTAGATCTACCTTTTGACTTTCTATAGTTGTTTTTGAATTTGTCATTTTGACTCCCTCTAGTATCAATGGATAAATCATTACTTAAATATGATTCACCAATAATTTTCCTTCATATTTACTTGTTAAGAATCATACCTACAACATCCTCAGAATTCAAGCTTCCCTTGGTAGGGACTGCATTACTCATAACCATAACCAAACTATCCCAACTATTAGGCAAAGAACATAATTTTAGAAAAGCTCTAACTTCATCATCAAACTTGATTTCAACTGAAGTGAGCATACTTACAACCATATTAAAATCATTTAGATGATTAGTTATTGAGCCATTCTCAGACATTTTCATGTTAAATAATCTTTTCATAACAAAAAATTTATTAGTAGTAGAGGGTTTCTCATATAACATTCCAAGTTTATCCATGATATATTTTGTGGTTTTCTCATAAAAAATATTAAATGCAATAGAGGATTCAAGGCATAATAAAATGGCTCCCAATGCCTTCCTATCAAGTATTGATGAATCTGCATCACTCATACTTATAGGTTGTTCTACTTTCCCCTCCAAGGGGAAATTTACCTCCTTCTGATATAGGTAATCCTCTATTTTCATTTTCCACAAACCAAAATGCTTACGATAAAACTTCTCCACTCTGAATCTGATCTCTTCTCCCATAGCTCCCACTCAAGCTAATATCCTTCCTGTGATTTATCACTTTAGAAAAACACGTAAATCTAGATATATTATTACCATAAACCAGATCTAAATCTATTCAATAACATGCATCATGGAAACATTTCTTAATTCACCATTAATATGAAACCATAAATGAGAGAAAGATAAAAACACAAATAACATATATCAATGTGGTTCACCCAATGTGGGTTATATCCACCAATGAAAGTTCTCAAATAAATCAGTAATCTAGAACAATATTACAATGAAATCTCATACAGATATAAAAAATCTCTTATAGAAAGTGTTGCACAAAAATTTGCACTTTCACTTGCACTTGTACAATGATGTATCTCACAAGTTGCTAAACCACACCCTATAATGAACACCTGCACTTTGCAAAATACTTACACTTTGACTCTGATCCTCAAAGCCACATCTTGGAAATAAACCATCAACCTTTAAAGGCCACACCACACCTTGTATATATAATAAAATGAATAAAATTGACAAAAGGAGGAGAAATGTGCAATGTTTATCCGAGATAATCATTATCCAACATGTGGCAACCCTTCTCCACCTCATTAAACTTATCCAAAAGCTCTTTCAAGGAAGAACATGCCATATTCATCTCTCCACCTTCTAAGGGAAAATTTTCCCAAAAAACATGTGATCTCAACCAATTCCACATAACAAGGAAGGTATAACATATTCCAATAAATAACCAATCTCCCTAAAAATAAGGAAGATAAACCCACTTCCAATAAAAGAGGAAGTCACATGGAAATAAATATCTAACAACCAATTCCACAAAATATGGAATACATAGAAATTAGGAATATAAGGAATATTATACTCACATGTGGAGAACATGAAAATTATGCCCCCCACATCCTTGGAGATATTTAGGCCCCCAAAATTTATACCTATGGTCATGTGATAGCCCCAAAGATCTCTACACTCAACATTAGTTACAACACATATTCTAAGATATGGATTTCATAGAGATAAATTCATATTTTAAACACAACTAGGTATATTCATTATTATCCTCATTGAATTTCCTAGAATTCATTAAATCCTTAGATTTATATCCTAATTCAATTGCATAAGTTTCTTATATTTTTTTAGGGGCACATTTTTCCATAGCCTAGCCACATGATCTTGGATATTTTTTTAGAATCTTTATATATTTTTATATTGGTAATCATGTAATATCTATTTATTTTTAAGTTTAAATTCATCATTACTCATATAGTTACTTTGATATCTCTTATAGATTTTAATTATTGAGACATGTTATAGAAACCCTCTAGGTAAGCTTGTTTGTTATAAATTTATATATACACATGCACACACATAAACATGGAGCATTATGTAGACACCTAATTTTAGTTTGATTGTAGATTTAGTTTTTAAATTACATTATTTTAGGGTAATTGTGTGTTTTTTAATTATAATTTTATTTAATAATATTACATCTTGTTTATACTAGGCAATACCATTGCTTGTTATTGCATTGAATAGGGTTTTCCACTCAAGGGTAACCTTTTCCTCCTGTGGTTATATTGATTTTACCATGTCTATAAAGGGGTAATACCACCTTTCCTTACATTGATTCCATGATGTATATATAAGTTTGATTATATATTATATATGTGTTTTCATGATTGTATATTACTTATATGACTTAGACCTACTGATGTAGATCCCAATCCTACACCCTCCATTCACCACCTTCATAGCTTTGTTCTTGATCTTTTTTCATAGGTCTTCAATTTCTCTCTTGATTCAATCTCATCCTCTCACTCTTTTAGATTTTTTGATTTCTCAATATACCTCAGTATAGGTATTCCTTCTTCCTCTTTAATCCTTCAATGATCTTTTATTGAACTTTCCTTTGTAGATACATTAGATTTTTTGACATTCTTGACCAATTCTTGGTTTTTTAAGCCTTATAGACACGCATAAGCTTCTTCCTCTATCTTAAATCATATCACCCGTATGAATTACATGAATTTAATCACTCCTTTATATATTCACCATCATTTATACCATTCTCTCAACCACCAATTTCATATTTTCACCTTCTTTACTTAGCTCAAACTATTTAATTTCTCATATGGACTCATAAGCCTCATAGCTTCATGCATGACCAAATGTTCCTATTAATCACAACTAGATATCATATGATCTTACACATGTTTATAATAATACCCATATTCATCCACTCATAACACTCAATCTTCAAGTCTAAACCCTAAACTAACCAATGCTTTCTTTCTTCAAGGTTTCTCTCCTACTAGCCTTATTTTTATGTAAAACTCCTTGATCTAAAAAAAATATTAACGATCCCAACAAAAAAACACCACTTTTGGATACCCATTATACCCTTCCTACCTTATTCAAAGTTTCATGACTCAAATCTATGGGTAATCCTATCAACTCTACACCCCTCATTGTTAATTAAGCCTCTTAAGGATTTAAACACTGGCATAGTCCTACTTTCCATACTTATCCATATTATCCCATCATAAAACCAATATCATATTTTATTACAGATCAAATAACCTATGATTACAAATTTTATTTAAATTCTAAGGGTGGAAGCAAAAATTACACAAGTTTTCATTTGCAAACCCTAGGTCTCATCTACACAAGCCTGTAGGTGGTCGAGGCTAAGAAAAATGGTATAAAAAGAGTTTTGATTAATTTAAAAGGAATATAAAGTTTTATTAGGGTCTAACCTCATGTTTTTAATCTTCTCTCATGTTTATTTATCTTTTAATAATTAGTAATAGTCCCCAACAACTCTATCTATAGAATTTTGAGCTCTCTTTATAAGATTGAGTGTGCACTAATGAAGGATTGGATTGGTCTTGAATTATGATTATATTTTGGATTACAAAAAATATTTACACACAAAAATTTAAGTATTATCTGCAATTTTTACATCTCTTATAAATTTTGAATGATCTTTTGAACCTCTATGCTCTCTTTATCTGGATTGTGATAAATAAAATAGAGTTTTCCTCAAGACTGTGTGATTGAGAATATAAGATACATATGGAAATAAAAAATGACTTATTTTGAACATAAAAAAGGTCATAATAATTATAAATAAACACTATAAAACCTCCAATACATTATAAACTCTTTTAATGAATCCTCGAAACATTCACAGTTGTCTTACCTCCAGATTGTGCAAAATAAAGCTATTAAAATTTTAAAAATACATCTTCTACCTGAAGATAAATATCAATATTTCATGTTACCCAAATACTAAATATAGTGAAATATGGATCTTAAACCATTAATATTATGAAAAACATAAATAACTTCAAACACACTCTTTGCTTTACTTATCTCATGGAATGTATACAATCAAAACACATAATTTTTCCTTTTACAGGCTAAGTTCCTTCATAATTTTTATCTTTTTTTCCTCTGCCTCAAACCTCCTGACTCTCTACTCCAAAATATTACTCCACTCTCTAACTTACATCTATATTCATGTATATCTAATTTTTTTATCATGTTAATTATCCAATATTCTCTCATTTCTCGGCTAACCCACATAGGGTGGTAGTAACAAGATGATGTTTCTTGATTTTTGCATCCTTATTTTCCATGAAATGCATGTTATGACACCACCTTCAAACCTACTAGGACATACTAAGGTTATTCAATTTTTTTTTATAACATTATACATCTCAAAAAACTCCAAAACAATCCACAAAGCTAGATCACAATTTTAATTTTTAAAATTTTGAATTTAGGTGGGAAAACCTAAAATGACTACAAAAATACAACATGCAAGACTTATAGAGGTTATAACACCACCTATTGGTCCATCCAAGTCCCCTAACACTAAAACCAAACAAAAATTATCATAAGACACATTTAAACTACATTAGTTTCTCAAATTACCAAGTGATGCTCTGCATCATCTACATACACATAAACCAAATATTTTATTATGCATTAGCTTTAATATTGATTTTTTAATGTGATTATACCAAAATATTTTATAAATGTGATTTAATGATATTTCCATATTATGATTTAATATTTTTCATGGTGCATGTGATCCATTTATTTTTATATGTGTGATACATAGGTACATGCCACACCTAAAAAAGATGCATATGATTCATTTATTTTATCTTCAAATATATGATGATGTATAACAATTTATTTTTTATAAGGAACACTAAAAAGAGTTAAAAAATACTTAATACCATATTATATACATTCATCATAGAATTATAATTCATTATAAATTATTGTATATTTAAAGGTACCCACCAAATAATTATAAGATATGCTTAGTGTTGTCTCCTTAATGGGACACACATTCAACGATTTTATAGAGATGGATTTGAAATTCATACACAAGTTAGTTGCATTCATTCTTAACATTAATTTTTAATCAATAATTTTATTTTTTATTTACCTAATTGAAAAAATAAATATTATGTTTTTATGTACCCAAAATTTTCATTTTCCAAACTCAAGAGCATGGATACTTGATGTAGGATCCTTAGAGGCAGTCATGATGTTTATGCATAGTATGAGGAAATAGTGGTTATTTTATATTTTAGGTCATGAGAGATGGAATTTGTGACAAATTAACCTCCATGTAACCTCTCTCCTTTTTTTTTTACATAATTATTATTTTTGATGTTAACTTTGAGAACTATTATAAGTTTAAGATATAATTTATTCTTCAAGTCCTCCAAATCACCTTTATTTTTTTACTTTGATATGTACACACACACATATAAAAGTATGTAATTATGTAGACACATAATTTTTATACATGAATACTTATTTACTATGATATTAGTGTGTCAAAATTCTTGTGGACCACTGGTTCAAATTAGTCTCTTATCAGTACATTTTCCTTATGTAATGGGTGTCATTTACCTTTCATGTTTTGTGTTTCCTTTGTAACTCAATTTTATGTTTAAATTAGGTTGATATAATACCAAATTAAATTTTGAATTCCTAAAAACCTATAATAAAACTTCTTGCCTCGCCCACTTCCCCCTCCTCCACTCCCCCCAATATGATGCCTAATACTCGTAGAATGTTCAAAATAATGTTTTAGGGTTTCTTTGTCTCCTTAATTAATAAAATATCACTATGCTATTGGTAATATGTCTTAATGGATCCCTTAACCCATTTTATAGGTTTTTGTTATTTCTTATGCATGGTTTGTTTCCTTTCCCACATTTAGTTTTTTGGCTTGCATACTAATGAGGTGTTAATTTGAAATCAAGAATTCTATAAGTACATGAGTGAATTTATGCATTAAAGTAATAGAATAGGATAATCATGCACAATAATATAAAATTATATATAAATTTCAATACATCTATTGAAGTATAGAGCACCACCCATATGCTAGAAGCAAAATTGGAGGGTTAATGAAAAAGTATATAGATTATACTATTTGTTTGCATCTCATTGATAAGGACTAACATAATGGTTGGGTTATTCATATTACAATGGAATACTTGATTTAATACATTAGATATTGATTTCCAACCTATAAAAGAACATGTATCTGACTAAAATAGTCCCCTCATAACTACTCCCATTTTTTATGTTCTTGAAAGGTGATTTGAGCTTATTAGGTTTATAATGACAATAAATTTAAAATATCTATTATGAATTGTAAAAAACTAAGTGAGGTTTTTAAAGATAAAAATTAGAGGAATGGATTTTTCAAATTTAATTCATAAAAAACATAGTTTGATGGGGACCATTCTTCACATGACAAGGAACATACCTTATCTGACTAGGAATGGTTTCTCTCTCCAAGAATGTACCATCACGCTCCTAGAAATTTTATACACATTATCAAATCATAATTTTTTTTTAGGTTTTCTCTCGATTATCCTCACAACTTAAATTTAGCATCCAATAATACATAAATTTGATATGATATGTTTTATATCTCATAACCCTCTCTTTCTCACTCTAATTCATTTCAATACACTCTATTTGTGCAATTAGGTCTATTTATTGTGTTATATTATTGTATTTTTTTGGATATGAATTGCACATGCATGTATATGGTCTAGTTTAATGTTCCTTACCTAAATCCACTTCACCATTTAAACACTTGGTTATTTCAATAATGTACACTATGATCCTAGTCATTTTTTTCAAGTTATTAGTTTCATCTAATTTTTTTAGGTTATGTATGCATTGGTTCTTTGACTTGTTTGTGCCTTACTTTAGCCTTAAACAATCTATTTTTTTAAAATTAATTATTATGATTATAACACTCTATTTGTCAATTCTAATTATTTTATAATTTTATTTTATTAAAATTAAGTATTTTATTATTTATTTGGGTAAAACATGTTCTAATTTGAATTTCATCGATTGTTTATGATTTAATGTACTGTATTGTTAATTTAAAAACACTTTTTCATATCAAATTTTGGTGAACTCATTCCCTCTTACAACCCTTAGGGTTATATCATACCTATGTTTCATATTGGATCTAATGTTTCCTAGGGATTTATATTATTATTTTTTAAAATTTTTCCCTCCCATTAGGATTACCCTTGCATTTTCTTACTGGTACCTTGCATAGGGTTCATATTTTGATGAACCTACATCTACTTGCATACTCTCTTTCATTATAAGGTTTTAAATATTGTTGTTTTTATTATAGATATAATTATTCTAGGGTTAATTTTATTTTTTCCCACATCATTAGTCCTCTTCTCTTGTGTGTTGTTATAAACCCTAGATTTTTGTGCTTGATCTATCATTCAAATTATAGGTTATCTTTTCATGTTATATTTTTGTCCATATTATACCACCTAAGTAAATAATATATAATATTCCTAATGTTCAAATTGATATATTAAGACTCGATTTCATTGAGACTTGTTTAGTTCCTACTTGTTTGAAAAATAAAATGGTAATTTTAATTGTTTTGATGTTCATATTAATTATCACTACATATTTTGATATAAAAATGAATTAGAATGTTATGAATGATAATATAAATGATGTAATGTTGATATTAAGATTAGTTTTTTAAAATATTGATATTTATAATGATGAAAGAGATAGAACTGAAAGACTTGGTGAATTTAAAAGACATTCCTTATAAAATCTTAAGTAAATTAGTGAAATCTTATATGTGTTAATATATGTTTAAAAATATACCTTATAACATGAATAATATTTTTTTAGTGATTCTCATCAGCCTTATATAAGTTCCCCTTCCATGCATGATAATGTGATTGTTTCTCAAATATTTTCTAATGTTGATCCTTCTCCTATTTATTCTACTCTTGTTGTTAATCCTTTTCCCACACATAATGGTTTTATTGCTTTACTTGTTACTTCCCAAGTTCCTCAACCATCTCAACATGCTTCTCAATTGTCATATTTCTCTATAGTGTTTATCAAACACTAAGTTTTTAATTCTTGCACATACCATTACAACTTATGTTATAAGCCCTAAAGTTACCATTATTGCACAAACTATACACAATTTGTATAAAATAATCTGATTGATCTCTCAAGGTTCTCAAAATTAAAGTTAAATTGTCCTTTCCTTCCATTTACATATAGGTTTTATGGATCCAAAGATTGAATTATTTAATGTAAAATTAAATCCTTGTCAATACATCAATTATTTATTAATCATTTGCCTAAACTTTTTATATAATGATAATTTTTTGATGAATATATTTATAGAGTCTTTAAATACCATGATCTTGATTGGTTTTATTATTTTCCATTTGGAACCATACACTCTTTCAATTCCTTGGTTGATGATTTTTCATGTCACTTTTATATTAACATTAGCATGAAGGTTGTGTTTTCTCATATTACTCAGCTTAAATACTAACCTAATAAGAATGTTAGTGAGTAAGTGCTTAGATTCAAGACTATGGTTACCAAGATGATTCACCAATAACATGATAATGAATTAAAAAGTATATTTTTGTAAAGTTTTCTCTTATACATTAGTCTTCAAAACTTACCAATCCTTCGATAAATTTTTTATTATGGTTATAAATTATAAGATTAATATTTTATAGGCTAACAACCTTAAATATGGGACCAATGCACTTACCTCTAGTGGATCAAAATTATAGGTAAAAAAAATTCAAAGCTAAGGCTAGTGATAATACTTTCCAAATTAAGAACTATTCTAAGAATGTACTAAAATGTGGTAGACCAACCATGCAATGGGATGATCATTTTAAAATAAAGTGAATGAAGATAATTTAAAATATTTAGTGAAAGTCCACAAAATGTGCTCAAATTATTGTTTAGTTTTAATATGATTACTCTACCTACTATAATAGAGATTGATCCATTTTTTCCTTCGCCAAAAAAATGGCACTATTATATTTTATTACTATCATAAAGCACCATAACATTATAAAATTGGATGCATTACTCTTAAAAATAAAATCTAATACCTAACTGAAAGTAATAAAACATAGGTAGAGGGTCTCCATATTACATTGGATGTTCAATTACACAACCAAACCATTAATTGAAAACATTTACCAAACCTCTTCAAAATAATGCTAATCAATCCAAAATCTAATAAAATATTCATATAATAACATAAAATTAAAAATCATAATATTATAACACTGATCTAATTATTGTATTATCCATGTGGTCAACAATATGCATAAAAATAAACCTACAATCATATTCTATGACCATGAAATTTCAAAAGATGACTCTAATAATGGACCACTTTTCATTCAATCTTTCATAGATACACATTTAAGGTTGACAAGTAGAATTATGGTTGATAATGTTTCAAGTGTAAGCATGTGCATAAATATTTCAAACTTATATGAACGTAGTTTATACTTAAATTTATATTAAAGGATATAATGAAATAACATGTAAACCACTTGGAGGCTTTACTTTACCTATAAAAGTGGGTCTTAAGACCATCATAATTTGGTTTCATTTATTACTATATAATGGGACATATGATCTATTTCTTGGATGACCCTTGCTTAATCAAATGAAAATAATTTTTTCAACACTAAACTAGTGCTTAAAATTTTTACATGAAAATAAAGTGTTCATTATTGAAGCCGCTACCTATGAGCCTCTAACATAGGTTCAACATGAGGTGTTATCTAAATAACTACTAAATAATATAATCATATGACCTTGACCAAGTGCACCTAAAGTTAGATTAACTACTTATACACATACCAAGATAATATTATCATAATATCTCACACCTATTCAAGATAAATCTCTTACCAAATATCGAATCATTCTCCACACCATTCAAGTAATACAACATGCTACTTTACAAGGAGGTACTAAAGCTAATAAAATTTCTTGTAAAGATAATGATTATAATGAATATGATTACACTGATGATGATTATATTATGATGATAATGTTCTATCATTATTATACATATGGGTCCCAAGACATTTATATATTTCCCATGAGGACATGATAATGTATACTTATATATAGTATGATTATCATCCGCTTGGTATTATTGGCTAGCCTCACCTTATAACTCCATATTTATGTTGTTTAAAAACATTTGACACTAGGGTATAATGGTACTATGTAAAGGATGAAATTTTGTGCACAAGTTAGATCTAACAAAAATAGTCCTAAGACTAAGAATTAAATATGCCATAATCACTAAAAAAATAAAGGGTTTAAATGAGATGATTTGACAAGTAATAGAAAATATGAAAAGCCAAAGTAATGAAAATTGACACATTTAGAATATGATTTGAATTCTATAACTAGATTTTGGATGTGTAGGTGGCAAAGAATATGTGTGTGAAATTTGGTGTGATTATTTTCAAAAGGACATATTTATTGCACATCTCCCTACCATTGAATATTCCCTAAGTATATTTTTCCCTTGAATGCACCCTACTCCTATAACCAATGAATATATTTTATTATGTGGAATCTATACTCTACACATTTCTAATTTTTCATTTTTTTATGTTGTTACATTGAATGATGTCATACATTATTGCAATGGCACTTTGCTAAATTGGTGGGAATAATTGTTTATTTGATCTTATTTGGATTATTTAGCTAATTCAACATAAAATACTTTAAAAAAGGAAATATAATAAGTATTTGGGTTAGGAAACATCAAAGAAGTCTCCACTACATATATTACATGCTAGAATCATACCCCATATAGTTCTTATGCATTGTGAATGGATAACTCAAGTGAGGGCTTCAACCTTATCTTCCTAAGTGAGGATGAAACCAAATGAACAATCATATATCATTATTTTGGTATAAGATGAAACTAAAATTTTATTAATAATCATTAATAAAAAAATGAATCTTTATAGAATGTTTGCATAATTTAAAAATTTATATAATTTCTCTTGATACATGTTATTAAAATAAATTTAGACAATTTATATTTATAGAATTTTAAAGTTTGAAATAAATACTTATTGGCATGAAAGACAACTAAATAAAATCAAATAACTAACATTCAATCATTTAAACATCAAATTTACATTAACAAGGAGAGAAGACCCACAAAAAAATAGGAGATAGATTTTTCCAACTGTCAAATCCACCTAGGGTATATTTAATGAAACCATCATTTTTGTGCTAGAATGAGAAAGACCAAATAATTAAATAACAATATAAAAATAATCCCACATGCACAAAATAAAAAAAATGAAAATGAAAACAGTATAACTAAATACCAAGAGATTACATAGATAATAATAAGAAAGAAGAAAGAATACAGTCAAATGTCAATATGACCCTAATTTGAAATATATGCAAAAAATAGTACTAAAATAATTGTTATAACATGAATTATACCAAAATTAAGTATCTAT